>CM059878.1:27668171-27893728 GCA_030490815.1 Acer saccharum
TATCACCTAATGCGACATATTTTCTTGATATCAAGACCTTTTTCATTTTGAACTTGATTACAAAACTTTTTAAAGTAATCAAAAGCCTCGGTCTTGTTTCTAAGAAAATAAACCCAAGTAAACCTAGAGTAGTCATCAACGCATACAAAAATATACTTTTTGCCATTAATGCTCTCGGTTTGAATTGGCCCCATTAGGTCCATATGCACAAGTTCTAAAGGTCTCTTGGTAGCTATGTAAGAATTTTTCTTATGAGGCACTTTGGTTTGCTTACCTAATTGGCAAGGTTCACAAACCACCTCAAGCTTTTTACCAAGATTAGGAAGACCTCTAACAATGCCATGTTTTTCAAGCTTTTTCAAATCTTTAAAATTCATGTGACCCAAACGTTGATGCCACAAATCAAGCTTATTGCACTCATGTGCCATGTTGCATGTGAGAGGATCTATCTCAAGACAATAGCAATTGTCTATAGACCTTTTGACTCTTAGGACGACATCGCCCTTTTTATCAATTATAGTGCATACATCTTTGTTAAAACTAACTTCTTGAAAAATTTCACACAAGTGAGTAATGCTTATCAAGTTAGCTTGTAACCCATCAACATACAAAGTATTGCGAAGTTTAGGCAATCCGGGGATACAAATTGTTCCCTTGCCAAGAACTTGCTTTTTGGTACCATCACCAAAAGTAACCCAACCTCCATCCTTTAAAACAAGATTCTTAAAGAACTCTTTGTTCCCGGTCATGTTCCTAGAGCAACCGCTATCTAGGTACCAAGAATAGGAGGAGTTGGCACGTAAAGCATATTGTGCAACATTACATTTAGATGTGTCTTTTCTAATCCACACATTTTTCACAACATGCTTCTCACTCTTACTTCTAACATGCTTTGACTCAATATTAGACTTTTCAACATGCACCTTGACCTCATTGGTCACATCTTCAAAAATATCAAACAAAGCATTATCAATTTTCTTATGCATAGTAGAGTGAGGCACAACACAAGATTTAGCAAGCAAGTCATCAACAACTCTTTCAACAACATGCTTTTCCAAGGTCTTCCTAGGTCTATTACTATATCCATACATGGATGATTGCCTAGGTCCATTCAAAGACATATCATGAAAAGCATTATCAAGTTTGCATTTCCGAATGTACTCAAAGCATCTAGGTCGAATATGTCCTATCATATTACAATGATGACAAATAGGAGTAAATTTGAGAAGTTTACCATTTGCATTTGCTTCCATAGCATTTGGTCTTCTCACAATTTTACCTCTTTGAAGAGCAACCCTTGATGCTTCACCTCTTGCATTTGAGGTTGTTGCTTCTTGATGCTTAAGTTGTTGAGTTCTCCCATTGAACATCCTTGTTGATGAAGAGGCACCTCCGGTAGCTTTCATAGCTTTACCTTGAGAGAGTGTACCTACAATTGATTCAATGCTTGCTTTGACAAAAGTAGATTTGTTAGATGAAGGAGTCTCCTTCTCATTGATATAACCCAAACCTCTTTTGTCACATGGATGCTTTCCACTTTTAATGAGGGTTTCAACTTTATTAGAACTAGATGACATCTTGCTAATCATCCTATTAGCCTCATCAAGTTTCTCACGAAGCATCCTAAGTTCAATGGCATATTTTTCCGCTTTGTTATCACTAAACAAAACATCTTTATGTGATTTATCAAGCCATTGTTCATACTTTTTCTCTTGATTTAAATGCTCATTAAGTTTGGATTTAAGCACATTTTCAAGTTTCTTAGCATTAACAAGAGAACAATCTCTTTGCTCAATTTCTTGCTTCAAGATACCAAGTCTATCATTGCTATCTTTAAGATTCAATTCTAGACTTAGAATCTTGTCTTTAAGTTCATCGAATTCTTTTGAGCCAAGAGCATGATCTTCTAGCTTCTTGTTGAGGGACATATTGACTTTAGATAAACGTTCATTTTCAAAAGTAAGATCATTGATCTTTTTCTCATCTAAGTCAATATGTTCAACAAAAGAAGCCACATAGGAATATACTTCCTTAATCATGATTTTATCACAAAAAAAAACAAACACAAAAATACTACAAAGAAAGGATCAATCTAAGTGCGTCTAGACACCCGCTCTGATACCAAATGAAATTTCCCTCAATGTAGTAGTGAAATATACCTAGAGGGGGGGTGAATAGGTATAGGCTCCAAATTCTTCCAATCAAAAATTAATGCGGAAAATTACAAGACAAATGCACACTTGAATAGATTTAGCAAATGAATTGATTAACTAAGACAAGAGTTAATCAATTACAAGAAGTGCAATCAATGTAATATATGGAAGATAAAGGAAAGTAAAGCAAAATTGAACACAATGATTTTAACGTGGTAAAACCTCAATGAGGAAACATCCACGGGTTGATACCACAACCACCGGCGAAGCAATTCACTATGATGAAAAGGACTTACACACTCAAGCTACCAACTCATGATATCCGCTCAAGCTATCAACTCCTAGTCTACCCTCGGGCCTAGTGAACCACCTAGCCTCCCTATCCGAGATGTGTCCTACACCTCTAGGAAGCAACTTCCTATCCAAGACGCTCACGTCTCTAGGAAGATTTCTTGCTTGCCTATCCGGATCCTCCCGACCCTAGACAAGACTTCCTTGCTTGATTATCCGAGTCCTCCCGACTCTAATCAAGGCTCCCTTGCTCTATCCACAAAGCTTCACTCACTTTGCTAGAGACTTCAACCTAATGCAAGGCTATGATCTAAAGTGATGCAAATGATGCAAGCACAAACAAATTAAGCTAGATGATCAATCAAGCAAAATGTACATGTTCAATGATAGTCTAGAATATGATTTCAACACTCAATCACAAAAGTTATCTAGAAATCAAAACATGCAAAACAATAAGAACAAAGGTATCAATATTCAATTTAGCACACTAAAAACCTAGTTCTTAGATCATGAAATAAAACATAGAAAATAACATGAAGCACATCACATATATGTTTTCTAGAATCAATTTCATGATAAATCAAGTTTAGCACAAATATGTTCAAAACACATTACAAAGCTAAAACTCAATTAACAAATGATCAAATAACCCTAGCATGTGATCTAACATACTTCTTAACAAATTTCATCAATCAAATGGAAAGAATCAATAGTTGATCAAAAATGAAATTGAAAAACAAGAAGTTGAAAAACCAATACTGACCACGGACTGGAAATTGACCCTACTGAGAAAAATGCCGAAGTCAACTGCCTCTGGAAATGCTTGGGTTTGTAGCTCTCTTCGAGACCAACAATTTTGGTTTTTGAATCGAATGATTTCGAGTTCGTATGAGAGAGATATGATCAAAACAAGTAAACAAAAATATTGAAAAACTGATGCGGGATTGAGGTGTTTCTTCAAAAAATTGCCTAAGTGTTGGAGGGAAGGAGGTTTGATTAAAAGGAGGGAAAAGGAGAAGATTTCCGAGCAAATCACGTGGTGCCACGTCAGCACCCCGTGGGGGGCGCGTGGGGCCCACGGGAGCAGAAGGCTCCCTTGCCCGTGGGGCCCACGGCCTCCCACACGGGCTGGCCAAGTGGCCACACGTGGTTTGCCCACCTCTCGCGCGCTCCCTCGGTTCATTGCCCCATATCTTGAGCATCCGACCTCCGATTTCGAATCCGTTTTCGGATTACGAACCGTGACTCCCTCACGCACGACTACGACTACTCAACTTTGAAAAAATGGTTGAGATATCATCTCGGAATCCGATGATGAAGACAACACAACAAATGAGAACGAAAAGTAGCATAGTCAACTTGTTTGGACTCGAAACCTTATGTATGAGTAACCGAAACGACCGGAACTCAATAAGGCATTAAATGAAAACATGTTCAAGTCCTAAACACAAAATACGTAAACAAATAAACACATATTCACATAAACATGCCATATCAAAGAGATAGTCATAAAGCATGCAATTTCACAAAGTTTGTCAATACAAGATCAATGCATGAGCATGCTATGAAGTGTGTGAATGTGTTATACCAAATGTTTGAACCACGATGCAGGGACACACATGTATGAATTGTGTGTGTGTGCGCTAACGCCTTGCAAGAGGGTGGAAGTCAAGTTTTACCTTTGACGATTTTCACCTCTTGAAGACGACTTTTGCACGAGATGTTGCTCTTCACTCTTTGAGCTTCCTTTCTTCAAATAATGTCCTAAGCAACAACTAATACAATCATAGAGTGTTTTGCAATGGAATCAAGCCAATACAAATAGTGAACCTTACAATTTGTATGTGTTTCTCAAGCTGATTTTCTACTTCAGCTTTGAATGCTTTGAACATGTCAAAAGCATCCGACTTATGTCGCATGAGATACACATAGCCAAATCTCGAGTAATCATCTGTGAAGGTGATGAAGTATTCATATCCACCTCTAGCTTGAATGCTCATAGGACCACATACATCAGTGTGTATCATCCTAAACATTCAGTGGCTCTTGAACCTTTGGCCGAGAACGTCCTTTGGTCATTTTACCTTCCAAACAAGATTCACAAGTTGGTAGACCATCAACCTTTAAGTCACTTAAAGGTCCATCACTTACCAAGCTTTTAATCCTATTGAGGTTAATATGACCTAGGCGTAAATGCCATAGGTAGGTTTCATCTATTGATAATTTTACTCTTTTATGATCAAGTTCCGTTAATTCTGTATCTAACGAGTGAGAGATATTTTTATGCAAAAGAATAAGCCGTTTTCCAATGTACCTTTGCAAATAAATTTGTTATTCTTACTAATAATAAAATCTTTATTAAAAGTAACTGAATATCCAAATTTATTCAAACAGAAACTGAAATTAAATTTCTCTTAAATGAGGTACATAATAAACGTCTATTAAATCTAAATGCCTGAAAGAATCTAGATTAACTCTAATATCTCCCACTGCACTTGTAGACACTAACGTTCCGTTGCCCAAACGCAAGTTGATTTCATTCTTATTCAGCTTTCTCCTTTCTTGGAACCCCTATAAGGAATAACAAACATGATTTGTGGCTCCAGAGTCTATGATCCAAGAATCTGTAGAATCTGCCAGAAAACATATTTCAAGATAATTAATATTACCTTGTTCCTTCTTGTTCTGGGACTTTGGGCAATTTCTTTTCCAATGTCCCTTTTCACCACAAAAGGAGCACTTCCCTTTGATCTTGGTTACTTTCTTGGTCTCCTTCTTTGTAGGCCCAAGTTGCTTTTTTTCTGTTGTTCCTTGACCTTTTGACGGGCCTTAACAGTAGCAACTTTACCAACCATATGAATCTGAGATTCATAAGTAGGAGAAGTGGTTTTGGAGCAGACAGAACAAACTTATGTTTTTCAATTTGCAGCAACAACCCAATTTTCCTTTTCCATGTGACATAATTATCTCCAGTTAAAATATTATCTTTTAAGATATTCATTAGGGATGGGGTCATGATTTCTGAATATAAACAAAAATATATATGAGTAAAATCATGATAAAGCACTTTCGAATATTTATCTTGATTTAAATAAATAACTCAATCATAAAAATTTAACGGTGATCCAACACCCATAAATGTTACGCCTCATTTGGGAGTTCGCACCATTTACTAGTTAGACTAGGTCCCACCTAATTGTTAACATAACAACCAGCGTTTTCAATTTCAGCCTTGCAATTTTACTGACAAGAACTCTTGGGAGGATATCAATAAAATTACATTGAGTGTGTTACCAAGATATCGACCCTCAATTTTCTCTCACGAAAAATCCCTCCTTGGGGAGTAGATCTCGTTTGAGTCCATTGTCTAGTCTATCCTTGTAAGGAAGTATGTTGCTAAATTCCATTCATGGACACCCCTTGGGGGGATTACCAATAAATAATAAAGCTCAACTAACCTTGGAGGCCATAGGTGTTACAAAAACACCTTCTCCCACTCAATTATTTAAGGTGTGTGATTAAATCCCATAGAATGATTTACCAAGTTATCTAGATGCCAATTTAGATACCTAAATCATTCAATGCATGTTCATACCAAAAGAGATATATGTGTGCACTCCTATTCTATATGACATGTTATCATACAATAACAAATATTGTAATATTTATGCAAAAAATAAATAGCCACAATTTTGGTCCATCCTAGAAAAGCAAGTAAATCACAATTTGTTTAGGACAAGATCTTCAAGTGGCCATCAACCATACGCTCATCCCTCGGCTGCCCCCTATAGGCGTGCACACCCCACAACCCCACAAAGGGCTGCCGTGTGTAGCCCATGAGAGCATATAGGGCTGCCGTGCGCAACCCACCATGATATGGGCTTGCCATGCATAGCCCAATCCACTCCTAGGGTGCGCACGGTGCTCGTTCTTGGTTCCGGTTGCTTCCTTTTTCTTCAAGTCTTCGAATCTTCAATGCTTGAACATTACAGCAGTATTTAAACTAATAAATACTGCAGTATTTTTTTTTTTTTATTCACTGCAGTACTTTTTACAAAAAAAACTGCACTTAAAATTAAATAAAAAACTGCAGTAAATTATAATATATAAAATACTGCACTATTTAAATACAATAAAAATAAAACCTAGCAACTACCAAGAAGGAATTATGGCGATGATAGACCACCCTTCTTGTTACAATTCCATAACAAAAATACATTGAAAATCTAGGACCAAAATCGAGCAATAACAATCCACATAAAAACATATATAAAACCATACATCCACATGTAATTATATATGCGAATACCTAGAGTGCCATCTCTTTCTAAACCTGCATAATCACAATAAAAAGAAAAAGATTCACGTATATATACGTTAATTAATTAAAAAGGGTTCAACCAAGGCTCTGATACCAATTGTAGGGAAAAATACCGTAGTACACGCAGCGGAAGCGAGACTAAAAATAGATTTAGTATGTTTTAAAATTTTTCCTTTGATGAACCTTAACCCTTTAAATTAATTAACCATACATATAAAGTAACAAAAAGTATAATACCTTTTGTCGCGTGATCCGATTGATTTACGTCGATGGTAATCCGCAAGATCTTCAATCCTAGCATGAACGTGAATCAGCTAGGAGCGTGGTCTCCCTTTCCCTTGAATTGCGAACCTGAGAATGGACAAACAAACTTTATTTTTCCTTTTGTTAGTCACAAAACAATCAAAAGACTACAAAGATTATTCCGGTCACTTTTGAGTTCTCAATCAAATGATCGAAACTCGCGTGAACCTAATTCGATGTTGTACACACAAGCGTATTGATGAACAAGCAATTAGTGTACTATCAAAAGAATACTCTCTTCTCTTTTTTTTTTTTTTTTTGTCTTGGCAGAATAATCAAACACTTTTTCTATGAGTTGAGAAGAAGAAGAAAATTGATCCAGTAAAACTTAGGGGTGGCCGAACCCTATATTATTTCTTATATAGGGTGACCGAATTTTCTTCTCTTTTCCTTTTAGGGTTGCCGAAATCTACATGTTGTTCTATTAGGGTTGCCGCAATTCCTCTACAAAAAAGGATTTGTGTTGCACCCTTATTCACATCAACTTTAGACTCATAACCCTAATACAACTCATAAGTATTTTTATTCTTTTATTGACTTAATAAAAAGACTTCTTATTTAATTAAATAAATAAACTTAATTATTTATTTTCTAACCAAACAAGTCTTTTACTTTTAGTATACTACTACCAATAGTATAATTCTAGGAAACATATTTCCTAATCAGAAAAAGATTTTGTTTATTAATTAAATAATTAATTAATTCTCATTTAATCAAACAATAAAATAAAATAATATTTTTGACTAATATTATAGCCTTGCCGCCCCACATTAAATATATGGGCCAAATATTATTTCCTTATTTTATTTAATCCATTGGACTTTAAATAAAAAGCTCACATGTGAACCAGACCCATTCTTACTAAAAGAAACAAGCCCACATGCCTTTCATTAATATATTAATATAATTGATCAGCCCATTAAACAAATAATGTGCAAATTATATTCTTAATATATTAAATGCAATTCTAGATGGACCCATAAATAGGTCCGGTAGAATATATCAAGTGATCCATGCAAGTCCGTGTGGATTGGGGATCTTGGCGGACTATCTAAATTTAAGCTTCAATAGACATAACCTAATCACAATCAACAAATGATTCACTTAGGTCCGATCCATTAATTTTAACTCATTCCACTAAAGAGCTAAAATTGAACTCTTAAATAAAGATAGAATAAGAAGATGTTCCTCATTCATACCCTAGACAATTATATTGGAGATAGTGTATTCTCGTGATTAATATCAGTAATCGCCAAGAGTTCATAGACCGCCTATAACTCTCCAAGTTACCATATTTACTCATATGACCATGTTTTGAACTTGGATATTTTGACTTGTCCAGAAGCCATGTTTTCAATAGTCACTATCGAAAACTCAACGTTGAGATTTAATATCCAATTACCTCAAAACATCCATATGATGATATTATACTCTCATTTAATAAATGGAGCCACGATGTCCATATCTATAAATGAAGTCCTCTATCGATTAACAAATGAATATCACCAAACTATCGAGGATAGACTATGCTATATAATCATACTCATTGATAACTCAAATGATATTACTTGCAATCATAAGTCCATCATTTATCTCAGGATTAAGATAGACTCTCCGATTGTCCTGATAATGAAAAGACTATTATCTATTGACGGTTCTAGATAAAGTTTTTCATTGTGATCCAGTTCAATGCACCCAGTGCACTAGATTCTTTTACTTGAAGACACTCCGATGATTTTAGACTCATCATATCTCATTTGATCCCACTCAAATGCTAGCAAAAGAATTCTACAACTTTAACAAGATAAAGGTGCCTAACCTTTAACTTAAGTTGTGAACATTATTCAAGACTAACTAAAGAATTGTGTCTACCTTATACATATCCAGATGTACGAACAATTCTTCTTTTCTCATAGTTTTTAGACCTTATTGTTAGGATTATGCTCAATAGCAAGAGTGTAATGTTGTAATTAACAATCTTTTTCATATTAATAAAGTGATTTCTGGTTTAACAAATCGTATAGCATTTATAGTTTAATATTATAATTGTCAAAGTAAATAATCATAAGGTCTAAAGACTATGGGAAAAGAAGAATTGTTCGTACATCTGGATATGTATGTGGTAGACACAATTCTTTAGTTAGTCTTGAATAATGTTCACAACTTAAGTTAAAGGTTGGGCACCTTTATCTTGTTAAAGTTGTAGAATTCTTTTGCTAGCATTTGAGTGGGATCAAATGAGATATGATGAGTCTAAAATCATCGGAGTGTCTTCGAGCAAAAGGATCTAGTGCACTGGGTGCATTGAACTGGGTCACAATGAAAAGCTTTATTTAGAACCGTCAGTAAATAATAGTCTTTTCATTGTCAGGACAATCGGAGAGTCTATCTTAATCCTGAGATAAATGATGGACTTATGGTTGCAAGTGATATCATTTGAGTTATCAATGAGTACGATTATATCGCATAGTCTATCCTCGATAGTTTGGTGATATTCATTTGTTAATCGATAGAGGACTTCATTTCTAGATATGGACATCGTGGCTCCATTTAATTAAATGAGAGTATAATATCATCATATGGATGTTTTGAGGTAATTGGATATTAAATCTCAACGTTGAGTTTTCGATAGTGTCTATTGAAAACATGGCTTCTGGACAAGTCAAAATATCCAAGTTCAAAACGTGGTCATATGAGTAAATATGGTAACTTGGAGAGTTATAGGCGGTCTATGAACTCTTGGCGATTACTGATATTAATCACGAGGATACACTATCTCCAATATGATTGTCTAGGGTATGAATGAGGAGCATCTTCCTTTTCTATCTTTATTTAAGAGTTCAGTTTTAGCTCTTTAGTGGAATGAGTTAAAATTAATGGATCGGACCTAAGTGAATCATTTGTTGATTGTGATTAGGTTATGTCTATTGAAGCTTAAATTTAGATGGCCCGCTAAGATCCCCAATCCACACGTGGGCTGCTTAATTATATTAATATAATTTGCACATTATTTATGTAATGGGCTGCTTAATTATATTAATATATTAATGAAAGACATGTGGGCTTGTTTCTTTTAGTAAGAATAGGTCTGGTTCACATGTGGGCTTTTTATTTAAAGTCCAATGGATTAAATGAAATAAGAAAATAATATTAGGCCCAATTTTATACAAGTGGGGCGGCAAGGTTAATGTTTTAACCTAATATATTATTTTGTTTCATTTGTTTTAATTAAATAAGAATTAATTAATTTATTGATTAATTGTTTAATTAAATAAACAAATCTTTCCTAAAAGTAAAAGACTTGTTTGATAAGGAAATAAATAAATTAATTTTATTTATTTAATCAAATAAGGAGTCTTTTTATTTAGTCAAAATAAAAGAATAAAATCAATGAGTTGGATTAGGGTTTGAAGTCTATAAAGTTGAAAAGAATTAGGGTTGAATTTTGGTCACCCTATATAAGTGACATGATGAAATTCGGCCAACCCTAATCTAAAACTATATAGAATTCGGCGACCCTAAAGGAAAAAGAAGAAAAATTTGGCCAACCTATATAAGTGTTCTTATAGGGTTCGGCCACCACATACATGAGTGCTTGAGATTTTATTTTTCTTCTTCTTCTTCATTCATAGAGAGTTTTTATTCTACTAAGACAAAAAGGAGTGTTAGATTATTCTTTGATAGTATACTATTGCTTAATCATCAATAAGCTTGTGTATACGATATCGATCTAGGTTCACGCGAGTTTCGATCATTAGATTGAGAACTCAAAAGTGACCGGAATAATCTTAGACATTCTTTTGATTGTTTTGTGACTAACAAAGAAAAGAAAAGTTTTGTTTTGTCCATTCACAGGTTTGCAATTCAAAGAAAAGGGAGACCACGCTCCTAGGTGATCCACGTTCGTGCTCGGATTGAAGGTCTTGCGGATTACCATCGACGTAAGTCAATCGGATCACGCGACAAAAGGTAATCTACTTTTTGTTAATGTATATGCATGTTTATTGATTAAAAGGGTTTAAGGTTCATAAAGGAAAATTTTTTTAAAAGTCACTAAATCTAATTTTAGTATCGCTTCCGCTGCGTGTACTACTTTTTTTATTTTTCCCCTACACTTATGATTATTTACTTTGACAATTATAATATTAAACTATAAATGCTATAAGATTTGTTAAACTAGAAGTCACTTTATTAATATGAAAAAGATTGTCAATTACAACATTACACTCTTGCTATTGAGCATAATCCTAACAGATTCACTAGCCCGAGGGTAGATTAGGAGGTGATAGCTTGAGCGGATATCATGAGTTGGTAGCTTGAGTGTGTAAGTCTTTTTTCACATAGTGAATTGCTTTGCCGGTGGTTGTGGTATCAACCCGTGGATGTTTCCTCTTTGAGGTTTTACCACGTAAAAACTACTTGTGTTCATTTTTGTTTTACTTTTCTTTATCTTCCATATCTTACATTGATTGCATATCTTGTAAATTGATTAACTCTTGTATTAGTGAAATCAATTCATTTGCTAAATCTTGTCAAGTGTGCATTTTCTTTGTTATATTCCGCATCATTTTTAATATTGGAAGAATTTGAGTATATACCTATTCACCCCCCCCCCCCCCCCCCCCCCCCCCCCCCCCTCCCTGTATATTTTGCACTACTACTTAAGGGAAATTTCATTTGGTATCAGAGCGGGTGTCTAGACGCACTTAGATAGATCCTTTCTTTGTAGTGTTTTGTGTTTTTGTTTGTGATAATCATGATTAAGGAAGTGTGTTCATATATGGCTTCTTTTGTTGAACATATTGACTTAGATGAGAAAAAGATCGATGATCTTACTTTTGAAAATGAACGTTTATCCAAAGTCAATATGTCCCTCAACAAGAAGCTAGAGAATCATGCTCTTGGCTCAAAAGAATTCAATGAACTTAAAGACAAGATCTTAAGTCTATAATTGAATCTAAAAGATAGCAATGATAGACTTAGCATCTTGAAGCAAGAAATTGAGCAAAGGGATATTTCTCTTGTTAGTGCTAAAAGGCTAGAAAATATGCTTAAAGCCAAAATTAGTGAGCACTTAACTCAAGAGAAAAAGTATGAACAATGGCTAGATAAATCACGTAAAGATGTTATGTTTAGTGATGACATAGCGGAAAAATATGCCATTAAAATTAGGATGCTTAATGAGAAACTTGATGAGGCTAATAATATGATTGGCAAGATGTTATCTAGCTCTAACAAAGTTGAAACCCTCATTAAAAGTGGAAAGCATCCATATGACAAAAGAGGTTTGGGTTATATCAATGAGAAGGAGACTCCTTCATCTAACAAATCTACTTTTGTCAAAACAAGCATTGAAACAAATGTAGGTACACTTACTCAAGATAAAGCTATGAAAACTACCGGAGGTACCTCTTCATCAACAAGGATGTTCAATGGTAGAACACAACAACATAAACATCAAGGAGCATCAACCTCAAATTCAAGAGGTGGAGCATCAAGGGTTGCACATCAAAGAGGAAAAATTATGAGAAGTCCAAAGGAGTTGGAAGCAAATGCAAATGGTAAATTTCTCAAATTTATTCCTATTTGTCATCATTGTAATATGATAGGACATATTCGACCTAGATGCTTTGAGTATATTCGGAAATGCAAACTTGATAATGCTTTTCATGATTTGTCTTTGAATGGACCTAGGCAATCATCCATGTATGGATATAGAAATAGACCTAGGAAGACCTTGGAAAAGCATGTTGTGGAAAAAGTTGTTGATGACTTGTTTGTTAAATCCTGTGTTGTGCCTCACTCTTCTATGCATAAAAAAGTTGATAATGCTTTGTTTGATATTTTTGAAAATGTGACCAAGGAGGTCAAGGTGCATGTTAAAAGCCTAACATTGAGTCAAAGCATGTTAGAAGTAAGAGTGAGAGGCATGTTGAAACAAATTATAGCACGGTGTGTATAAAACTATCAGGAGGGGGGGGGGGGGGGGGGGGGGGGGGTGAATAGATTTTAAGCTTATTACCCAATTTTTTGTATTAAGTCAAAATTATGAAATTACCCCTAAATAGATAAAGCAATAAATCAAGTATAAAATGCGGAAATTAAATAAGACTTGATTTTTACGTGGAAACCCTCACGGGAAAAAACCATGGGCTAGTAAGTAAGCCACACTCGAACCTCGAATCCACTAAATGTGTAAAACGATTACAACCTAATCCCAGAAGTAATCACACACACCTAACTAATCCCGGTATGAGTGAACCTAGTCCAATTTGCTTGCAATCTAAGCAACCTAATCCCGGAAGCTACACACAAGACTTACTTTCTCTATGAAGAGAATACAACCCTAAGTGAATATATGAATATCCAAATGCAACATAGAGCAAGGGAAACCCTATATGCTTATCTAAGATGATGAATTTGCAATTAAAGCAATCCTAGATATTAAAAACTAAATGACATGTCAATTAGTTTAGCTAATCAATATTAAGCACAAAACCTAATTTGCTAGCACAATACAACTTTTCAAACATACATCACACTAATCTCAAACTTGTATCCAAAATATATAAAATAACATACAAGTAATTAATTGAGATTGCTTGTTAAGAGAAACACAAAATATGTAAGATAATAGTGAAAAGCTTACCAAGCAAAGTATGATGAAGAATCCATGCAAGATGACATCTAGATGATCAAAGATGATGCTAGATGATGATTGATGATCATGAAAAAGTGTTTGAGTTAATAAAAATGAGTTCTTGGAATTTTTCTTCTCTTTGAAAAATATCCTAAGTATGAAATATGAATATGAACTCTCTTAATTGATCTAAAGTCAAAGTGGCATATATATAGGAGGCTAAAACTAAGTGTGGTCGTTTTGATAAGTTTGCCTTAATCTTTCCTTGGGCGCTGTACGTAGGGTGCTTTTGTACAGCACCTGTACAGCGCCCCTGCTCTGTTCTCACGAGAAAACAAAGGGGCGCTGTACGTACAGCGCCCTATACAGCGCTTTGTACAGCGCCCATACAACGACCGAATTAAATCGATCAGGTCTGTACAACGCTCGAAGGGGGCTGTTCGTACAGCGCTTCTGTAGAGCGCTTTTGGGAGCGCCCAATGCAAAAATGCAATCCTAAGTCTAAGCATGACAAGGCAATTGGATATGCAAGATGCAATCAAACTAACATGCAAGAAAAGATGTTAAAGAACATTAAAGCACACAAATAAGACACACAACATACAAGGATCAAATATATGCATGAGTTGTGAGTGTGAGCAACTATCTCTTCAAGACAAGTAAGCACATAGAGATTTACCTTCGGTGCTTATCAAGAATGAGGTCTTCAAAGGGCCTTAGCAATAACACCTACACTTAAGCTACCCTTACAAGAATCCCCAACATGTGGTTTGTCCACGAAATGAGCCAATCAACAAAAGGGAACTTTACAATCTCCCCCTTTGGCTATTTCGTGACAAAACCACCACTCACATTGATTCCTCACATAAAATAAGATTTCTATATTTTCCAATTCAAGTAAAGTGTGAGATTAATCATGTGAGAACAATAACAAGCATTTGCATTTTAAAAGTTTAGGCATAACATTATGAAATGTATGTGTATGCAATGCTCCCCCTCAACTGGTTACTCCCCCTCAATGAATATTCTCCCCAACAAGCATAATTGCTACTACAATTTTGAAACTCCCCTTACCATTCCTACTCCCCCTTTTTGTCATGATATAGGCAAAGGAGTAGTTCCCAACTGGGTCACTCATAGCAACGAGAGATAGTAGCATGCGAGATATTTGCATAATCAATATAAGTCACTTTATGCATCTTAATTAATTGAAGAGAACCACGGAGATTTATTTGTAGAAAATGTGTGAATCCAACATGCTTTGCATACAAGACATATAGCATTCAAGTCCAAAATACAATGGTATTTGGCAAAGCAAATGACAAAGGTTTCTAATAAGAATTCAAACCAATTTCACCAATGTCATGAGAAAAGCAAGGATATAGAGATTATTGATTTCAATTTAAGAGTAACTATATCCAACTTTATAAGCGAAACATGGCATGAGCGACTTTGCACCCTATTTGATTTTTCCAGATAAGATATCCGTATGATAGTAACCATGTTCAACCAATAAAGAAGGAGAGACATTTGGAATATAAATTCCTTTGAACGGATACAAGATCCTTTATTCATTTTGAGTCTCATAAGCTTTCACACAAGTTTTGCATTTTAAGAATATGCAATCATCAATTCATGCTTTTCATGTGAGCAAGTTATATGAATTTCATGCTTTTTCATTTGTCATTAGCATGTTATATAAGAATCATCATGTCATGGAGATAACTATAGGTCATTCACATCATACTTCCTATGTAAATCTCCTAGTCCAAAAATGCATGTTTGAACATAAATATGACATGGATTGTAAACAAGCAAGGTTCACACTTATAGAATTTGAAAACATATTTACATATGTACAACCAAGCTTACTCAAGCAATCAAAAGAAGAGGCATAAGATATTTCAAAATTTTGCAAGTGACAAGAATGCAAAATAGCTCTCTTTGCTTGAGTTCCCCATATGGGGTCAATCATAAAACACATCACTCCACAAGACATATCCCAATAGATCTACTAAGAGTTTTAAATCGAGTAGCATCTAAGGGTTTAGTAAATAAGTCCGCAAGTTGATCATTAGTACCTACATGTTCAAGTACTATGCATTTATTTTCAACAAGTTCTCTAATGAAGTGATGGCAGATGTCAATATGCTTAGTTCTAGAATGTTGCACCGGATTCTTGGAAATATTAATTGCACTCATATTATCACAAAGAGAGTGAGAGTACCTTGGTTGAATCCGTAGTCTACTAGCATTTGCTTCATCCATAGGAGTTGTGTGCAACCACTCCCCGCGGCTATGTACTCGACCTCGGCCGTGGACAAGGAAATCGAGTTTTGCTTTTTACAAAACCAAGACACCAAGTTGTTGCCTAGAAAGAAGCAACCGCCCGATGTGCTCTTCCTATCATCACAATTTCCTGCCCAATCCGCATCACTAAAGCCTACAAGACTAGCATTAGTGTCAAAAGAGTACCAAATCCCATAGTTGGATGTCCCATTCACATAGCGAATGATTCTCTTTACGAAAGAGAGATGGGACTCCTTAGGATCTGCTTCGTACCTAGCACACACACCCACACTAAAGGAGATATCAGGCCTACTTACGGTCAAATAAAGCAAGCTACCTATCATGCCACGATATAACGTTTGTTCCACACTTTTACCACTAGCATCCTTGCTTAGTTTCAAAGTGGTACTCATGGGTGTATCACAATGTTTGGCTTTCTCTAAACCAAACTTCTTCACTAGGTTCTTAGCATATTTGGCTTGGGTTATGAAAATCCCATCATTCATTTGCCTAATTTGTAAACCTAGGAAGTAACTAAGCTCACCAACAAGACTCATCTCAAATTCATGAGACATAACATCAACAAATTGTTGGACCTTGGTGTTGTTGGTGGAGCCAAAAACTATATCATCAACATATATTTGAGCTATAAAAAGCTCATCATTGTCTCTCTTGATGAATAGCGTCTTGTCAACACTACCTCTTGTGTAGTTGTTGTCAACAAGAAATTGAGTGAGGCGCTCATACCAAGCCCTCGGTGCTTGTTTCAACCTATAAAGTGTCTTCTTGAGGTGATAGACATGGTTGGGGTGGTGTGCATCCACAAACCCCTTGGGTTGTTCAACAAACGCTTCCTCTTGCAAGAAGCCATTGAGGAAGGCACTCTTAACGTCCATTTGGTGCAATTTGAACTTGTGCACACAAGAGATGGACAAGAGAAGCCTAATGGACTCTAAACAAGCAACGGGAGCAAAAAGTCTCCTCAAAGTCGATACCTTCAATTTGAGAGTACCCTTGTGCTACAAGTCTAGCCTTGTTCCGCACTATGTTGCCATTCTCATCGGATTTATTCCTATAAATCCACTTAGTTCCTTTCATATGTGAGCTTTTAGGCCTAGGAACTAGAGTCCAAACCTCATTCCTTTCGAATTGGTTTAGCTCTTCTTGCATGGCAAGAACCCAAAATTCATCATTCAAGGCTTCATCAACCTTTTTGGGTTCTATTTGAGAGGTGTAGCATGTAAAGCTAATGAGATTAGCTATTTGATGCCTAGCCCTAACACCCTCATTCACATCTCCAATAACATCCTCTTTGTTATGGAGTCTTCTAACCCATGAAGCGGGTTCATTAGAGTCCAAGAGAGGGACTCTAGTAATAGGTTATGTGACTTCATTATTTTCATTGGACGTCCCAACATTGGGAGTCACCACAACCCTCTCCAAAGGAGAGTCATCCTCTAAAACTTCCTCCTCCTCATGGTCATTAGACTTGAGCCTAGTATCATCAATGACAACATTGGATGATTCCATGACGGTTCGAGTTTTCAAGTTGAAAACTCTATAGGCTCTACTATTCAAGGCATAGCCAATAAAGATACTCTCATCACTCTTAGCATCAAACTTGCCAAGTTGATCACGGTCATTTAAAATGTAGCATTTGCTTCCAAATGTGTGGAAGTAGCTAACATTTGGCTTCCTACCCTTCCATAACTCATAGGAGGTATTTCTAGATCCGGGCCTTAGGAACACACAAATCCCTATATAGCAAGCCGTATTGATGGCTTCGGCCCATAGGTTCCCAGGGACATTGTTGCTAAGCAACATCACTCGGGCCATCTCTTGGAGGACCCTATTCTTCCTCTCAACAACTCCATTTTGTTGAAGTGTCCTAGGAGCCGAAAACTCATGGGAGATGCCTAAGCTATCACAATAGCTTTCAAAAGAGGCATTCTCAAACTCCCTCCAATGGTCACTTCTAATCCGTTTAATGCTTCTAATATTAGAATTCATTTCATTTTGTAATTTAGTACAAAGCATTTTAAATTTATCAAAAGTTTCAGATTTTTCTCTAAGAAAATATGTCCATGTAAATCTAGAGAAATCATCAACATAGACAAAAATGTATCTCTTTCCACCTAAACCCTCGGTTTGCATAGGACCCATGAGATCCATGTGGAGAAGCTCTAGGGGCTCCTTGGTGGAGAGATACTTGCCCTTTTTGTGCATGCTTTTGGTTTGTTTTCCTTGTTGGCAAGGTCCACAAATTCCGTTGACTTTCTTCCCAAGCTTAGGGAGGCCACGCACACAATTGAACTTTCCAAGGGTTTTTAAATCCCTAAAGTTCATATGGCCAAGTCTTTCATGCCACAACTCTATTTGCTCATCCATGGACACATTGTTTGAGACTATTCTAGCTTCAAGACAATAACAATTGTCACTAGATCTCATACCTTTCAACAAGGTTTGTCCATCGGGCTTTAGGATTGAGCAATCATCTTTGCTATACAAGACGGAATATCCTTCATCACTTAGATGTGAAATGCTTATTAAATTGGCTTTCAAGCCATCAACAAATAAAACATCAGATAAGGAGGGTAATCCAGGAACGGAAATGGTTCCTTTCCCTACAACTTTCTTTTTGGATCCATCACCAAAAGTGACATATCCTCCTTCCTCCATAACAAGAGTCTCGAAGAAACTCTTGTTTCCCGTCATGTGCCTAGAGCACCCACTATCTAAATACCAAAAATTAGAAGAATTTGCCTTCAAGGCTATTTGAGCAACATGGCACACATTTTCATTCTTTCTAATCCACCTAGAAACAATCTTAGCTTTCTTAGTGGTCTTTGGTACATGGGCTCTAGATGTTCTAGGATCATGCATAGCAATATCATTATTCCTAGGAACATGCATCATGGCTCTTTTTTTTTTTCTTCTCTATCATGCTTCTAGTTTTGCACATTTTAATATATCGAAAGCAATGTGGTCTAATATAACCATCAAATCCACAAAAGTGACATATAGGAGTAAAATAAGGAATCATACCTTGTCCTTGTCTTTGTGGATGAATGGGTTCAATCCGTCTTCGTTGTTGAACCGGTCTAGATTGCTTCCTAGCTTGAGGTTGCATGATAGGTCGCTTTCCTTTGTGAGCCAATTGTGGAGGAATGTTGGCTTGAGGGACCCTAGGGGATTGAGCTTGAGGTTGCCTTCTTGGCCTCATCTTTACTTGTGCATTAGAACATTGTCCTACTTCTAACTTCTTCCTAGGAATTTGCACAAATGAAGTTTCTTCGTTCCTCAAACTCTTGACAAACACGGTCTTATTAGAGGTTGAGATCTTCTTGCCATCTTCATACCCAAGACCCCTCTTGTCACATGGACTCTTTCCAACAACAAGCATATGGTCAAGCTTCTTAGTGCTAGAATCCATCCTAGTCATAGATTCTCTAACTTCTTCAAGCTCCCTCTTTAGACTATCTTCATTCCTCCTAGATAAGATTAACTCCTCTCTTAGCTTATCTTCCATCTTTTTGAATTTTTTCACTTGTTCACTTAAGTGGTCATTATGAGATGCAAGCTCAAGATTTTCTTCTCTCAACATCTTGATCTTTCTTGTGCTCTTGATTGCTAAATCATTAAACTCGGCATGATATTTAGCAAGCACCTTTTTCTCCACAAATCCATTTATGGAGTTAGAAGAGGAATCACTTTCTTCTCCACTTGAGTCATTTTCCTCTTGACTCATTTCCTCTCTCTCACTAGCACTTTTGCTTTTATGGGAGGAGGCAAAAGCTAGGAGATTAGCCATGAGCTCTTCATCATCCGAAGACTCATCTCCCTCATAGGAGTCATCATTACTTCCACTCCAAGTTGCGGCCATCACTTTTCCCTTTTTCTTCTCATTGTGATTTGCACATTCGGGGGCAAAGTGACCTATCCCACCACACTCGAAGCATCGGACCCCTGTCCTTTCGGTCTTCTCTTTCCTAGGCTCAAACTTGTTGTAGGAACCCTTTTTCTTGAAGTTTTGACCTTTGGAACCAAAGTCCTTTTTCCCGAACTTCATGACCCTCTTGAATCTCCTCACAAATAGTGCAAGGTCTTCGTCCGAGTCATTCTTCTTCGCCTCCTTTTCATCCTTGGAGGTTTTCAAAGCAATTCCTTTTTGCTTTTTAGGAGGTGTGGAGATAGGACCCTTTCTAGACTCATAAGCTAGAAGTCTCCCAATCACCTCACTCGGCTTCATGTCCTTATAACCACTATTTTCTTCTAAAGCCGTCACCTTCGATTCGAACCTATCGGGTAGAGATCTCATAATCTTTTGCTTGATTCTCCTATCCGAATATGGATCACCAAGTTGATGACTTTGGTTGACTATGTCCATCAACTTGATCTCGAAGTCGTTGAAGCACTCATTCTCCTCCATCTTAAGCATCTCGAATTGAGTTTAGAGGACTTGAAGCTTAGAGTCCTTCACCACTTCGGTTCCCTCATGTGCAATCTCTAGGATGTCTCATGCCTCCTTAGCTATCCTAGTATTTTGAATCAATTTGTATTGATTTTCATCTATAGCACATAAGATGGCATGTATCGCCTTCCTATTCCACTTTGAAGCCTCAAACTCTTGCACGTTCCATTACGCCTTAGGCTTCAATACTTCTTCTCCTCCACCACCGGGAGTCATCTTGGGTAGATCATATCCGTCTTCCACCGCCATCCATGCACGGTCGTGAATTTGGCATATGTAGGATTCCATCTTTCCTTTCCATTGGGAATAGTTCAAACCGGTAAGAAGTGGATGCCTTGTGCTAGAAGCACCTTCGTTGCCACCACCATTTCCACCGTTTCCACTCATAGTGTTTATGAATGAATGAAATGAATGCAAATGTATGAATGATCAAAAATCACACAAAATGCAAAACACGACAAAATAAGCAAGGATCACCTATGTATGTCTAGGAACCCACTCTGATACCAATTGAAACAAATTATAGCACGGTTTGTATAAAACTATCTAGAAGGGGGGTGAATAGATTTTAAGTTTATTACCCAATTTTTCGTATTAAGTCAAAATTACGAAATTACCCCTAAATAGATAAAGCAATAAATCAAGTATAAAATGCGGAAATTAAATAAGACTTGATTTTTACATGGAAACCCTCACGGGAAAAACCACGGGCTAGTAAGTAAGCCACACTCGAACCTCGAATCCACTAAATGTGTAAAACGATTACAACCTAATCCTAGAAGTAATCACACACACCTACCTAATCCCGGTATGAGTGAACCTAGTCCAATTTGCTTGCAATCTAAGCAACCTAATCCCGGAAGCTACACACAAGACTTACTTTCTCTATGAAGAGAATACAACCCTAAGTGAATATATGAATATCCAAATGCAACATAGAGCAAGGAAAACCCTAAATGCTTATCTAAGATGATGAATTTGCAATTAAAGCAATCCTAGATATTAAAAACTAAATGACATGTCAATTAGTTTAGCTAATCAATATTAAACACAAAACCTAATTTGCTAGCACAATACAACTTCTCAAACATACATCACACTAATCTCAAACTTGTAACCAAAATATATAAAATAACATACAAGTAATTAATTGAGATTGCTTGTTAAGAGAAACACAAAATATGTAATGTAAGGATTCCCATATCTTGATTGGCTTATTTCGTGGACAAACCACATATTGGGGATTGCATGTAAGGGTAGCTTAAGTGATTGATATTCAAGCTCAAGACCCTCTCATGTCCTCAAGGTTGATAAGCACTAAAGGTAAACTTCTATGTGCTTAATTTGCTTTGAAGAGATTAGTTGCACACACACACAACTCATGCATAAATTTTATTCTTGTATGTTGTGTGTTTTATATGTGTGCATGCATGTTCTTGAACATCTCTTCTTGCAAGTTTTATTTTGATTGCATCTTGTTCATTGAAATGCCATGACATGTTTAGGCATTAGGATGCATTCACTTCCCACACTTGCACATCATTATTAGTCTTAAGTGTGGTGTAATTCGTTTCCGTTTGTGTGATCGGAAACGTCCGCGCTTGCACGATGGTGTGCATGTCTTAGCGCGATGGTTGACCACTTGAGAAGGTCTCATTCTTCTCTTGGATAAGTGGTAGTTTTGATTTGATTGTTTGGAGTAAAGTGTCTAGTTTCAAAAGATTAGATTTCAATGTTTTAAATGTTTTTCAAAACTGACCTTTGCATGGTCTTGTGACCATAACTTTTTATACAAAGCTTCAAAATGAGTTTTGAAAATTTCTGTACAAACTAGACACCCATACCTTTCCAACGGTATATTATTCGTAATATTTCATGACCATTTGGATTGGTTTTAAAATCTCCAAAGTTACAACCAAAACAGGGCAACTCTGTTGTTGTCCGTTTCTGACCTTTGGTCACTCAACTGACCATAACTTTTTCTACAGACATCAAAATGTCATTCTATAAAAACGAGTAGAAAGTAGACTTCCATACCTTTCCAACGATATATCATACGAAAGGTTTTGGTATCGTTTGGTCATGTTTCTAAGCTCTCAAATCTTGAGTCGCTGCACTGACGCGAGTACCGCGAAAATGCCCATATTTTTTCCATTTCTTCCAAAACGACATAGTTTCACTTGGGCATTATAAATACATATCTTTCTCATCATTTTAAGGGGTGTGCCACAAAATCAAACCCTAAAGAGAGAGGCTCCATATTCTTGAGAGAGAAAGAGAGATTTGAGAGAAAATCAAATCAAGAACTCACCTTTAACCACTCAAATCAAATCCCTTTTGCATCATATTTCATATTGCATCTTCTATTACTATATAGAATGCATCCATGATTGGGTTTGCATCATCACAACTTGCTTGGTAAGATTTTGATTAAGTTCATCTTATTTGATTATTTTTATTATCAAGCTATTCTCTTTAATTTACTTGTATGTTTTGATCATATGATAAATACAAGATTAGAGAATTAATTGTGATAAATTGATTGAGTGTTGTATTGTGATAGATATCTAGGTTTTTATAATCTATGTTTATCTAAGCTATTATGACATGTCATTTAGCACTTGATATCTAGGATTGATTTTAATTGATTATATCATCATCCTAGATAAGCATCTAAGGTTCCCTAGCCTTGTTTATTATTTGAATATTCATACATATTCACATAGGTTGCATAATCTCTTCTTAGAGAATTAAGACTTGAGGCTAAGAGTGCTTAGGCCTCAAGCAAATTGGAATAGGGTTGCTAATAAAGGCCCGCTGGGTAGAAGTGAGGGGTTACAGACCGGATTGTTAGACGAGGTCTACATAGGTTGTAAACTTCATTTCAATTAGTGATTTCGAGTTCCGAGTGTGGCGCACTATACAACCCGTGGTTTTTCCCAGTGGTTGGGTTTCCACGTATACATCGAGTGTCATTTTTAATTCCGCACTATATTACACTTGCTTGTATTTTTGACTAGTAGGGTCATTTTCGTAATATTGACTTGTATGCGAAAATTGGGTAATTATAGTTAAAATCTATTCACCCCCCCTCTAGATTAATATATTGATAACACACCTCTAGTATTTAGTTATTTACATGTAAGATATTAGTGAAAAGCTTACCAAGTAAAGTATGATAAAGAATCCACGGAAGATGACATCTAGATGATCAAAGATGATGCTAGATGATGATTGATGATCATGAAAAAGTGTTTGAGTTAATAAAAATGAGTTCTTGGAATTTTTCTTCTCTTTGAAAAATATCCTAAGTATGAAATATGAATATGAACTCTCTTAATTGACCTAAAGTCAAAGTGGCATATATATAGGAGGCCAAAACAAAGTGTGGTCGTTTTGATAAGTTTGCCTCAATCTTGCCTTGGGCGCTATACGTAGGGCGCTTTTGTACAGCACCTGTACATCGTCCCTGCTCTGTTCTCACGGGCGCTGTACGTACAGCGCCTTGTACAGCGCCCGTACAGCGCCCGAATTAAATCGATCAGGTCTGTACAGCGCTCGAAGGGGGTTGTTCGTACAGCGCTTCTGTAGAGCGCTTTTGGGAGCGCCCAATGCAAAAATGCAATCCTAAGTCTAAGCATGACAAGGCAATTGGATATGCAAGATGCAATCAAACTAACATGCAAGAAGAGATGTTAAAGAACATTAAAGCACACAAATAAGACACACAACATACAAGGATTAAACATATGCATGAGTTGTGAGTGTGTGCAACTATCTCTTCAAGACAAGTAAGCATATAGAGATTTACCTTCGGTGCTTATCAAGAATGAGGTCTTCAAAGGGCCTTAGCAATAACACCTACACTTAAACTACCCTTACAAGAATCCCCAACATGTGGTTTGTCCACAAAATGAGCCAATCAACAAAAGGGAACCTTACACATGTTGTGAAAATGTGTGGATTAGAAAAGACACATCTAAATGTCATGTTGCACAATATGCTTTACGTGCCAACTCCTCCTATTCTTGGTACCTAAATAGCGGTTGCTCTAGGAACATGACCGGGAACAAAGAGTTCTTTAAGAATCTTGTTTTAAAGGATGGAGGTTGGGTTACATTTGGTGATGGTACCAAAAAGCAAGTTCTTGGCAAGTGAACAATTTGTATCCCCGGATTGCCTAAACTTCGCAATACTTTGTATGTTGATGGGTTACAAGCTAACTTGATAAGCATTACTCATTTGTGTGAAATTTTTAAAGAAGTTAGTTTTAACAAAGATGTGTGCACTATAATTGATAAAAAGGGCAATGTTGTTCTAAGAGTCAAATGGACTATAGACAATTGCTATTGTCTTGAGATATATCCTCTAACTTGCAATATGGCACATGAGTGCAACAAGCTTGATTTGTGGAATTAACATTTGGGTCACATGAATTTTAAAGATTTGAAAAAGCTTGAAAAACATGGCATTGTTAGAGGTCGAAATCGATTGATTCAAAAGCCAAAATTGTTGGTCTTGATGAGAGCTACAAACTCCAAGTATTTCCAGAGGCAGCTGACTTCGCCATTCTTCCCAGTAGACTGATCTTCAGTACGTGGTCAAGGTTGTTTTGTTCAACTTCTTCTTTTTCATTTCATCTTTGATCATCTCTTTGATTCTTACTATTTGATTGATGAAATATGTTGAGAAGGATGTTAGATCATATGCTAGGGGTGTTTGATTATTTGTCAATTGAGTTTTTAGCTTTGTGATTTCTCTTGAACATATATGTGCTAAACTTGATTTTGTTTGAAATTGATTCTGTAAGGATTCCCGTTGTTTTTAATTGGCTTATTTCGTGATCAAACCATAATTGGGGATTCTTTGTAAGGGTAGTTTAGATGTTGTTGTTAGTGCATTAGGCCCTTTGAAGACCTCATTATTGACAAGCACCAAAGGTAATATTCTAAGTGCTTACTTGTCTTGAAGAGATAGTTGCACACACTCACAACTCATGCATATGTTTAATCTTTGTATGTTGTGTTTCTTTTTGTTGTGCATCAATGCTTATTTACATCTCTTCTTGCTTGTTTTTATGATTGCATCTTGTGTTTATAACTTCATAGCATTTAGGCTTTTAGGATGCATTTTAGTTTAACTTTGTACCCCTTGCATGATTGCTTGTGGGGTACAAAATTGGGCTGTGCGCTGGTCGACCAGCGCCGCTCACCGACGTAAAACGCCCAGTGGAGCGCCGCTGGTCGTGCGCTGGTGTGGACCAGTGCAAGCCACCAGCGCCAATCGCCTAGGTGTGCGCCGCTGGACTGGCGCTGGTGGCAGCGCCTGTCGTCCAGGGCTCAAGCCAAAATTGGCTTGTGCGCTGGTCCTGCGCTGGTCCACCAGCGCACAGAGCATTTTTCTGGCGAAATTTCAAAACGACCTCACTTCACTTATGACCTCTATATATATGCTAACTTGATTTTAGGTCACTCACAAGAGTTCTTATTCATGCTTCATACTTAGGATATTTTTCAAGAGAAGAAAAATACACAAAGAACTCATTTTTAATTACTCAAACACAATTTCATGATCATCAATCATCATCTAGCATCATCTTAGATCATCTAGATGTCATCTTGCATGGAATCTTCATCATACTTTGCTTGGTAAGCTTTTCACTAATATCTTACATATTTTGTGTTTATTTTATCTAGCAATCTCAATTAATTACTTGATTGTTATTTTGTATGCTTTAGATACAAAATTGAGATTAGTATGATGTATGTTTGAGAAGTTGTATTGTGCTAGCATATTAGGTTTTGTGCTTAATATTGATTAGCTTAACTAATTGACATGTCATTTAGTTTTGATATCTAGAATTGTTCTTAATTGCATATTAATCATCTTAGATAAGCATATAGGGTTTCCCTTGCTCTATGTTGCATTTTGGATATTTCATATATTCACTTAGGGTTGTATTCTCTTCAAGAGAAGCTAAGTCTTGTGTGTAGCAAACGAGAGATAGAAGCATGCAAGATATGCATATACATATAAGTCACTTTATGCACTTCAATTAATTTGAGAGAAACAAGGAGATTTATTTGAGAAAATGTGTGAATCCAACATGCTTTGCATACAAGACATATAGCATTCAAGTCCAAAATACAATGGTATTTGGCAAAGCAAATGACAAAGGTTTCTAATTCGAATTCAAACCAATTTCACCAATGTCATGGGAAAAGCAAGGATATAGAGATTATTGATTTTAATTTAAGAGTAACTATATCCAACTTTATAAGCGAAACATGGCATGAGCGACTTTGCACCCTATTAGATTTTTCCGGATAAGATATCCGTATGATAGTAACCATGTTCAACTAATAAAGAAAGAGAGACATTTGGAATGTAAATTCCTTTGAACGGATACAAGATCCTTTATTCATTTTGAGTCTCATAAGCTTTCACACAAGTTTTGCATTTTTAAGAATATGCAATCATCAATTCATGCTTTTCATGTGAGCATGTTGTATGAATTTCATGCTTTTTCATTTAGCATTAGCATGTTATTTAAGAAACATCATGTCATGGAGATAACTATAGGTCATTCACATCATACTTCCTATGTAAATCTCCTAGTCCAAAAATGCATGTTTGAACATAAATATGACATGGATTGTAAACAAGCAAGGTTCACACTTATAGAATTTGAAAGCATATATACATATGTACAACCAAGCTTACTCAAGCAATCAAAAGAAGAAGCATAAGTTATTTCAAATTTTTTGCAAGTTACAAGAATGCAAAATAGCTCTCTTTGCTTGAGTTCCCCATATGGGGTCAATCATAGAACATCACTCCACAAGACATATCCCAATAGATCTACTAAAAGTTTTAAATCGAGTAGCATCTAAGGGTTTAGTAAATAAGTCCGCAAGTTGATCATTAGTACCTACATGTTCAAGTACTATGCATTTATTTTCAACAAGCTCTCTAATGAAGTGATGGCAGATGTCAATATGCTTAGTTCTAGAATGTTGAACCGGATTCTTGGAAATATTAATAGCACTCATGTTATCACAAAAGAGAGTGAGAGTACCTTGATTGAATCCGTAGTCTACTAGCATTTGCTTCATCCATAGGAGTTGTGTGCATCCACTCCCTGCGGCTATGTACTCGGCCTCGGCCGTGGACAAGGAAATCGAGTTTTGCTTCTTGTAAAACCAAGACACCAAGTTGTTGCCTAGAAAGAAGCAACCGCCCGATGTGCTCTTCCTATCATCACAATTTCCTGCCCAATCCGCATCACTAAAGCCTACAAGACTAGCATTAGTGTCAAAAGAGTACCAAATCCCATAGTTGGATGTCCCATTCACATAGCGAATGATCCTCTTCACGGAAGAGAGGTGGGACTCCTTAGGATCCGCTTGGTACCTAGCACACACACCCACACTAAAAGATATATCGGGCCTACTTGCGGTCAAATAAAGCAAGCTACCTATCATGCCACGATATAGAGTTTGTTCCACACTTTTACCACTAGCATCCACAAACCCCTTAGGTTGTTCAACAAACACTTCCTCTTGCAAGAAGCCATTTAGGAAGGCACTCTTGACGTCCATTTGGTGCAATTTGAACTTGTGCACACAAGAGATGGACAAGAGAAGCCTAATGGACTCTAAGCGGGCAACGGGAGCAAAAGTCTCCTCAAAGTCGATACCCTCAATTTGAGAGTACCCTTGTGCTACAAGTCTAGCCTTGTTCCGCACTATGTTGCCATCCTCATCGGATTTGTTCCTAAATATCCATTTGGTGCCTATGACATTAGTGGTCTTAGGCCTAGGAACTAGAGTCCAAACCTCATTCCTTTCGAATTGGCTTAGCTCTTCTTGCATGGCAAGAACCCAAAATTCATCATTTAAGGCTTCTTCAACCTTTTTGGGGTCAATTTGAGAGGTGTAACATGTATAGCTAATAAGATTAGCAAGTTGGCGTCTAGTCCTAACACCCTCATTTACCTCTCCAATGATATCTTCTTTATCATGGAGTTTCCTAACCCATGGAGCGGGTTCTTTAGAGTCCAAGAGAGGAACTCTATCAATAGGTTGTGTGCCATCATTGTTGACATTAGATGTCCCAACATTAGGCGACACCACAACCTCCTCCAAAGGAGAATCATCACTAAAAATAACCTCCTCCTCATGATCATTAGACTTGAGCCTAGTATCATCAAATACGACATTGGATGATTCCATAACACTTAGAGTCTTTAAATTGAAAACTCTATAGGCTCTACTATTTAAGGCATAGCCAATAAAAATACCCTCATCACTCTTAGCATCAAACTTGCCAAGTTGATCACGGTCATTCAAAATGTAGCATTTGCTTCCAAAAGTATGGAAGTAGCTAACATTTGGCCTCTTGCCTTTCCATAACTCATAGGAGGTGTTTCTAGTACCGGGCCTTAGGAACACTCTATTTCCTATATAGCAAGCCGTGTTGATGGCTTCGGCCCATAGGTTCCTAGGGACATTGTTGCTAAGCAACATCACACGGGCCATCTCTTGGAGGACCCTATTCTTCCTCTCAACAACTCCATTTTGTTGAGGTGTCCTAGGAGCAGAAAATTCATGGGAGATGCCTAAACCATTACAAAAGGTTTCAAAGGTGGCATTCTCAAATTCTCTCCCATGGTCACTTCTAATCCGCTTAATGCTTTTAATCTTAGAGTTCATTTCATTTTGAATTTTATTACAAGCATTTTAAACTTATCAAAAGTTTCGGATTTTTCTCTAAGAAAATATGTCCATGTGAACCTAGAGAAATCATCAACACAAACAAAAATGTATCTCTTTCCACCCAAACTTTCGGTTTGCATGGGACCCATGAGGTCCATGTGGAGAAGCTCAAGTGGCTCCTTGGTGGTGAGATACTTACCCTTTTTGTGCATGCTTTTAGTTTGCTTTCCTTGTTGGCAAGGTCCACAAATACCATTGGCTTTCTTCCCAAGCTTAGGGAGGCCACGCACACAATTGAACTTTCCAAGGGTCCGTAGATCCCTAAAGTTCATGTGGCCAAGTCTTTCATGCCACAACTCAATTTGCTCATCCATGGACACATGATTAGATACAATTCTAGCTTCAAGACAATAACAATTGTCGCTAGATCTCATGCCCTTCAACAAGGTTTGTCCATCGGGTTTAAGGATAGAGCAATAATCTTTAGAAAACAAGACGGAATATCCTTCATCACTAAGATGTGAAATGCTAATTAAATTGGCTTTCAAGCCATCAACAAATAAAGCATTGGATAAGGAGGGTAATCCGGGAACGGAAATGGTTCCTTTCCCTACAACATTTCTTTTGGATCCATCACCAAAAGTGACATTTCCACCTTCCTCCATAACAAGAGTCTCGAAGAAACTCTTGTTTCCCGTCATGTGCCTAGAGCACCCACTATCCAAGTACCAAAAATTAGAAGAATTTGCCTTCAAGGCTATTTGTGCAACATGGCAAACATTTTCATTCTTTCTAATCCACTTAGCAACAATTTTAGCTTTCTTAGTGGTCTTTGGTACATGTGCTCTACTATTTCTAGGATCATGCAAATCAATATTTCTTTCCTAGAAACATGCATCTTGGCTCTATTCTTTCTCTTGTCAATCATGCTTTGTTTTCTACACATTTTAATATATTGAAAGCAATTTGGTCTAATATGACCATCACAACCACAAAAGTGACAAATAGGAATGAAAAAAGGAATCATACCTCGCCTTTGAGTACGTCCATGTCTTTGTGGATAAGTGGGTTCAATCCATCTTCGTTGTTGAACCGGTCTTGGTTGCTTCCAAGCTTGAGGTTGCATGATTGGTCTCTTTCCTTTGTGAGCCAATTTGGGAGGAGTGTTGGCTTGAGGAACCTTAGGAGGTTGAGCTTGAGATTTCCTTCTTGGCCCCATTTTCACTTGTGCATTAGAACTTTGTCCTATTTCTAACTTCTTCCTAGGAGGTTGCACAAATGAAGTTTCTTCATTCTTCAAACTCTTGACAAACACGGTCTTGTTAGAGGTTGAGATTTTCTTGCCATCTTCATACCCAAGACCTCTCTTGTCACTTGGACTCTTTCCAACACCAAGTAAATGATCAAGCTTCTTGGTGCTAGAATCTATCCTAGCCAAGGATCCTTTAGCTTCTACAAGTTCCCTCTTCAAGCCTTCTTCACTTCTCTTGGACAAGTCTAACTCCTCAATTAACTTATCCTCTCTCCTCTTCAATCTTTCCACTTGTTCACTTAAGTGGTCATTGTGAGCCGAAAGTTCAAGGTTTTCTTCTCTCAACCTCTCAATCTTTCTTGTGCTTTTAAGCGCTAAATCATTGAACTCGGCATGGTATTTAGCAAGCACCTTTTGCTCCACAAACTTCTTCTTGGAATTAGAAGAGGAGTCACTTTCTTCTTCACTAGAGTCAATTTCCTCTTGACTCAAAACTTCCTTTTCACTAGCACTTTTGCTCTTGTGAGAAGATGCAAAAGCTAGGAAGTTAGCCATGAGCTCTTCCTCACTTGAAGACTCATCTTCCTCATTGGAGTCATCACTACTCCCACTCCATGTGGCGGCCATCACTTTACCCTTCTTCCTCTCATTGTGATTCGCACATTCGGGGGCAAAGTGACCAATCCCACCACACTCAAAGCATCGGACCCCTTTCCTTTCGGTCATCTCTTGTCTAGGCTCAAACTTCTTGAAGGAACTCTTTTTCTTCAAATCTTGTCCTCTTGACCCAAATCCCTTCTTCTTCTTGAACCCCATAACCTTGTTGAACCGTTTCACAAATAAGGCAAGGTCTTCATCCGATTCATGCTTTGCCTCCTTTGCATCCTTAGATGCTTTCAAAGCTATTCCTTTAGACTTCTTAGGAGGAGTAGTGTTGCTAGGAACCTTCCTAGACTCATATGCAAGGAGACGCCCAATTACCTCACTTGGCTTCATATCCATGTAGCCACTATTTTCTTCTATGGCCGTCACCTTTGATTCAAACCTATCGGGGAGAGATCTCATAATTTTTTGCTTGACTCTCCTATCCGAATACGGGTCTCCGAGTTGATGGCTTTGATTTACTATGTCCATCAATTTGATTTCGAAGTCGTTGAAGCATTCATCCTCTCCCATCCTAAGTAACTCAAATTGAGTTTGGAGGACTTGAAGCTTGGACTCCTTCACCACCTCGGTTCCCTCATGTGCAACTTGAAGGATATCCCATGCCACTTTGGCAATTTGAGTATTCTGAATAAGCTTGTACTGATTCTCATCCATGGCACACATAATGGCATGCATCGCCTTCCTATTCCACTTAGAAGCCTCAAACTCTTGCGCGTTCCATTGCGCCTTAGGCTTCAAAACATCTTGTCCTCCACCCGCGGGAGTCATCATAGGGAGATCATATCCGTCTTCCACCGCCATCCATGCACGGTCATGAATTTGGCATATGTAGGATTCCATCTTCCCTTTCCATTGGGAATAGTTCAAACCGGTAAGAAGTGGAGGCCTTGTGCTAGAAGCTCCTTCGTGGCCACCACCATTTCCACCGTTTCCACTCATAGTGTTTATGAATGAATGAAATGAATGCAAATGTATGAATGATCAAAAATCACACAAAATGCAAAACACACCAAAATAAGCAAGGATCACCTATGTATGTCTAGGAACCCGCTCTGATACCAAATTGAAACTAAATATACCACGGTGTGTCTAAAGCTATCTAGAGGGGGGGTGAATAGATTTTACGCTTTTTACCCAATTTTTCGTGTTAGTCAAAATTACGAAATTACCCTCAAGATAATATAAACAAGCAAGTGTAATATGGTGCGGAAATTAAATTAACACTTGAATTTTTACGTGGAAACCCTCACGGGAAAAACCACGGGCTATGTAAGTAAGCCACACTCGAACCTCGAATCCACTAAATGTGCAAATGATTACAACCTAATCCCGGAAGTAATCACACACCTACCTAATCCCGGTATGAGTGAACCTAGTCCAATTTGCTTGTGATCTAAGCAACCTAATCCCGATTGCTACACACAAGACTTAGCTTCTCTTGAAGAGAATACAACCCTAAGTGAATATATGAAAATATCCAAAATGCAACATAGAGCAAGGGAAACCCTATATGCTTATCTAAGATGATTAATATGCAATTAAGAACAATCCTAGATATCAAAACTAAATGACATGTCAAATAGTTAAGCTAATCAATATCAAGTACAAAACCTAATATGCTAGCACAATACAACTTCTCAAACATACATCATACTAATCTCAATTTTGTATCTAAAGCATAAAAAATAACAATCAAGTAATTAATTGAGATTGCTAGATAAAATAAACACAAAATATGTAAGATGTTAGGATTCCCGTTGTGTTTAATTGGCTTATTTCGTGATCAAACCACATGTGGGGATGCTTTGTAAGGGTAGCTTAGATGTTGTGTTATTGCTTAGGCCCTTTTGAAGACCTCACCATTGACAAGCACCAAAGGTAATATTCTAAGTGCTTACTTGTCTTGAAGAGATAGATGCACACACTCACAACTCATGCATATGTTTAATCCTTATATGTTGTGTGTCTTTTATGTGTGCCTTAATGCTCATTAACATCTCTTCTTGCATGTTAGTTTGATTGCATCTTGCATATCCAATTGCCTTGTCATGCTTAGACTTAGGATTGCATTTTTGCACTGGGCGCCCCCAAAAGCGCTGTACAGAAGCGCTGTACGAACAGCGCCCATTGAGCGCTGTTCAGACCTGATCGATTTAATCGGTCGCTGTTGGGTCGCTGTTGGGGCGCTGTACGTGGCGCTGTACAAAGCGCTGTACGTACAGCGCCACTCTGTTTCCTCGTGAAAACAGAGCAAGGGCGCTGTACAGGCGCTGTACAAGGGCGCCCTACGTACAGCGCCCATGGCAAATAGTGGGCAAACTTATCAAAACGACCACACTTTGTTTTGGCCCCCTATATATATGCCACTTTGACTTTAGGTCAATCACAAGAGTTCATATTCAGATTTCATACTTAGGATATTTTTCAAAGAGAAGAAAAATTCCAAGAACTCATTTTTAATTACTCAAACACCTTTTCCATGATCATCAATCATCATCTAGCATCATCTTAGATCATCTAGATGACATCTTGCATGGATTCTTCATCATACTTTGCTTGGTAAGCTTTTCACTAATATCTTACATATTTTGTGTTTCTCTTATCTAGCAATCTCAATTTAATTACTTGTATGTGATTTTATATTTGTTGAATACAAGATTGAGATTAGTATGATGTATGTTTGAGAAGTTGTATTGTGCTAGCATATTAGGTTTTTGTGCTTGATATTGATTAGCTAAACTAATTGACATGTCATTTAGTTTTGATATCTAGGATTGCTCTTAATTGCATATTAATCATCTTAGATAAGCATATAGGGTTTCCCTTGCTCTATGTTGCATTTTGGATATTTTCATATATTCACTTAGGGTTGTATTCTCTTCAAGAGAAGCTAAGTCTTGTGTGTAGCAATCGGGATTAGGTTGCTTAGATCGCAAGCAAATTGGACTAGGTTCACTCATACCGGGATTAGGTAGGTGTGTGATTACTTCCGGGATTAGGTTGTAATCGTTTGCACATTTAGTGGATTCGAGGTTCGAGTGTGGCTTACTTACATAGCCCGTGGTTTTTCCCGTGAGGGTTTCCACGTAAAAATTCAAGTGTTATTTTAATTTCCGCACCATATTACACTTGCTTGTTTATATTATCTTGAGGGTAATTTCGTAATTTTGACTAACACGAAAAATTGGGTAAAAAGCGTAAAATCTATTCACCCCCCCTCTAGATAGCTTTATACACACCGTGGTATATTTAGTTTCAATTGGTATCAGAGCGGGTTCCTAGACATACATAGGTGATCCTTGCTTTATTTTGGTGTGTTTTGCATTTTGTGTGATTTTTGATCATTCATACATTTGCATTCATTTCATTCATTCATAAACACTATGAGTGGAAACGGTGGAAATGGTGGTGGCCACGAAGGAGCTTCTAGCACAAGGCCTCCACTTCTTACCGGTTTGAACTATTCCCAATGGAAAGGGAAGATGGAATCCTACATATGCCAAATTCATGACCGTGCATGGATGGCGGTGGAAGACGGATATGATCTCCCTATGATGACTCCCGCGGGTGGAGGAGAAGATGTTTTGAAGCCTAAGGCGCAATGGAACGCGCAAGAGTTTGATGCTTCAAAGTGGAATAGGAAGGCATTGCATGCCATCTTGTGTGCCATGGACGAAAATCAATACAAGTTGATTCAAAATACTAGGATAGCTAAGGAGGCTTGGGACATCCTAGAGATTGCACATGAGGGAACCGAAGTAGTGAAGGACTCCAAGCTTCAAGTCCTCCAAACTCAATTCGAGACGCTTAAGATGGAGGAGAATGAGTGCTTCAACGACTTTGAGATCAAGTTGATGGATATAGTCAACCAAAGCCATCAACTTGGTGATCCATATTCGGATAGGAGAATCAAGCAAAAGATTATGAGATCTCTACCCGATAGGTTTGAATCGAAGGTGACGGCTTTAGAAGAAAATAGTGGTTATAAGGATATGAAGCCGAGTGAGGTGATTGGGAGACTTCTAGCTTATGAGTCTAGGAAAGGGCCTATCTCCACACCCACTAAAAAGCAAAAAGGAATTGCTTTAAAAACCTCCAAGGATGAAAAGGAGGAAAAGAAGGTTGACTCGGATGAAGACCTTGCCTTGTTTGTAAAAAGGTTCAACAAGGTTATGAAGTTTAGAAGGAAGAGCTTTGGGTCAAAAGGTCAAGATTTGAAGAAAAAGGGCTCTTTCAAGAAGTTTGAACCTAGGCAAGAAAGGACCGAAAGGAAAGGGGTCCGTTGTTTCGAGTGTGGTGGCATAGGTCATTTTGCCCCCGATTGTGCAAACCATGTTGAGAAGAAAAAGGGGAAAGTGATGGCCGCCACTTGGAGTGGAAGTAGTGATGACTCCTATGAGGGAGATGAGTCTTCGGATGATGAAGAGCTTATGGCTAATCTCCTAGCTTTTGCCTCCTCCCATAAAAGCAAAAGTGCTAGTGAGAGAGAGGAAATGAGTCAAGAGGAAAATGACTCAAGTGATGTAGAAAGTGATTCCTCCTCTAACTCCATGAATGGATTTATGGAGAAAAAGGAGTTTGCTAAATATCATGCCGAATTTAATGATTTAGCAATCAAGAGTACAAGAAAGATCAAGATGTTGAGAGAAGAAAATCTTGAACTTGCATCTCAAAATGACCACTTAAGTGAACAAGTGGAGAAATTCAAGAAGATGGAAGATAAGCTAAAAGAGGAGTTAGTCTTATCTAGGAGGAATGAGGATAGTCTAAAGAGGGAGCTTGAAGAAGTTAGAGAATCTATGACTAGGATGGATTCTAGCACCAAGAAGCTTGACCATATGCTTGGTGTTGGAAAGAGTCCATGTGACAAGAGGGGTCTTGGGTATGAAGATGACAAGAAGATCTCAACCTCTAACAAGACCATATTTGTCAAGAGCTTGAAGAAAGAAGAAACTTCACTTGTGCAACTTCCTAGAAAGAAGTTAGAAATAGGACAAAGTTCAAATGCTCAAGTGAAGATGGGGCCAAGAAGGCAACCTCAAGCTCAACCCCCTAGGGTTCCTCAAGCCAACATTTCTCCTCAAATGGCTCACAAAGGAAAGAGGCCTATCATGCAACCTCAAGCTTGGAAGCAACCTAGACCGGTTCAACAACGAAGACGCATTGAACCCCTTCATCCACAAAGACAAGGACAAGGTATGATTCCTTATTTTACTCCTATTTGTCACTTTTGTGGATTTGTTGGTCATATTAGACCACAATGCTTTCGCTATATAAAAATGTGCAAAACTAGAAGCATGATAGAGAAGAAAAAGAAAAGAGCCATGATGCATGTTCCTAGGAATAATGATATTGATTTGCATGATCCTAGGAATAATAGAGCACATGTACCAAAGACCACTAAGAAAGCCAAAATTGTTGCTAAGTGGATTAGAAAGAATGAAAATGTTTGCCATGTTGCACAAATAGCCTTGAAGGCAAATTCTTCTAATTTTTGGTATTTGGATAGTGGGTGCTCTAGGCACATGACGGGAAACAAGAGTTTCTTCGAGACTCTTGTTATGGAGGAAGGTGGATATGTCACTTTCGGTGATGGATCCAAAAAGAAGGTTGTAGGGAAAGGATCCATTTCCGTTCCCGGTTTACCCTCCTTATCCGATGCTTTATTTGTTGATGGCTTGAAAGCCAATTTAATAAGCATTTCACATCTAAGTGATGAAGGATATTCCGTCTTGTTTAGTAAAAATGATTGCTCAATCCTAAAGCCCGATGGACAAACCTTATTGAAAGGTATGAGATCTAGCGACAATTGCTATTGTCTTGAAGCTAGAATAGTCTCAAACAATGTGTCCATGGATGAGCAAGTTGAGTTGTGGCATGAAAGACTTGGCCACATGAACTTTAGGGATTTAAGAACCCTTGGAAAGTTCGAGTGTGTGCGTGGCCTCCCTAAGCTTGGGAAGAAAGCCAATGGTATTTGTGGACCTTGCCAACAAGGAAAACAAACCAAAAGCATGCACAAAAAGGGCAAGTATCTCTCCACCAAGGAGCCCCTAGAGCTTCTCCACATGGATCTCATGGGTCCTATGCAAACCGAGAGCTTAGGTGGAAAGAGATACATTTTTGTTTGTGTTGATGATTTCTCTAGATTTACATGGACATATTTTCTTAGAGAAAAATCCGAAACTTTTGATAAGTTTAAAATGCTTTGTACTAAATTGCAAAATGAAATGAATTCTAAAATTAGAAGCATTAAACGGATTAGAAGTGACCATGGGAGGGAGTTTGAGAATGCCTCTTTTGAAAGCTATTGTGATAGCCTAGGCATCTCCCATGAGTTTTCCGCTCCTAGGACACCTCAACAAAATGGGGTTGTTGAGAGGAAGAATAGGGTCCTCCAAGAGATGGCCCGTGTGATGTTGCTTAGCAACAATGTCCCTAGGAACCTATGGGCCGAAGCCATCAACACGGCTTGCTATATAGGAAATAGAGTGTTCCTAAGGCCCGGTACTAGAAACACCTCCTATGAATTATGGAAAGGCAAGAGGCCAAATGTTAGCTACTTCCACACATTTGGGAGCAAATGCTACATTTTAAATGACCGTGATCAACTTGGCAAGTTTGATGCTAAGAGTGATGAGGGTATCTTTATTGGCTATGCCTTGAATAGTAGAGCCTATAGAGTTTTCAACTTGAAGACTCGAACCGTCATGGAATCATCAAATGTTGTCATTGATGATACAAGGCTCAAGTCCAAAAATGATGAGGAGGAGGATGTTTTAGAGGATGACTCTCCTTTGGAGAGGGTTGTGGTGACTCCCAATGTTGGGACATCTAATGAAGTCACACAACCTAGTACTAGAGTTCCTAACTTGGACTCTAATGAACCCGCTCCATGGGTTAGAAGACTCCATAACAAAGAGGATGTTATTGGAGATGTTAATGAGGGTGTTAGAACTAGGCGTCAAATAGCTAATCTAATTAGCTTGACATGCTACACCTCTCAAATAGAACCCAAAAAGGTTGAAGAAGCCTTAAATGATGAATTTTGGGTTCTTGCCATGCAAGAAGAGCTAAACCAATTCGAAAGGAATGAGGTTTGGACTCTAGTTCCTAGGCCTAAGACCACTAATGTCATAGGCACAAAATGGATATTTAGGAACAAATCCGATGAGGATGGCAACATAGTGCGGAACAAGGCTAGACTTGTAGCACAAGGGTACTCTCAAATTGAGGGTATCGACTTTGAGGAGACTTTTGCTCCCGTTGCCCGCTTAGAGTCCATTAGGCTTCTCTTGTCCATCTCTTGTGTGCACAAGTTCAAATTGCACCAAATGGACGTCAAGAGTGCCTTCCTCAATGGCTCCTTGCAAGAGGAAGTGTTTGTTGAACAACCTAAGGGGTTTGTGGATGCACACCACCCCAATTATGTTTATCGCCTCAAGAAGGCACTTTATGGGTTGAAACAAGCACCGAGGGCTTGGTATGAGCGCCTCACTCAATTTCTTGTTGACAATAACTACACAAGAGGTAGTGTTGACAAGACACTATTCATCAAGAGAGACAATGATGAGCTTTTCATAGCTCAAATATATGTTGATGACATAGTGTTTGGCTCCACCAACAACACCAAAGTTCAACAATTTGTTGATGTCATGTCTCTTGAATTTGAGATGAGTCTTGTTGGTGAGCTAAGTTACTTCCTAGGTTTGCAAATTAGGCAAATGCATGATGGGATTTTCATAACCCAAGCCAAATATGCTAAGAACCTAGTGAAGAAGTTTGGTCTAGAGAAAGCCAAACATTGTGATACACCCATGAGTACCACTTTGAAGCTAAGCAAGGATGCTAGTGGTAAAAGTGTGGAACAAACTCTATATCGTGGCATGATAGGTAGCTTGCTTTATTTGACCGCAAGTAGGCCCGATATATCTTTTAGTGTGGGTGTGTGTGCTAGGTACCAAGCGGATCCTAAGGAGTCCCACCTCTCTTGTGTGAAGAGGATCATTCGCTATGTGAATGGGACATCCAACTATGGGATTTGGTACTCTTTTGACACTAATGCTAGTCTAGTTGGCTTTAGTGATGCGGATTGGGCAGGAAATTGTGATGATAGGAAGAGCACATCGGGCGGTTGCTTCTTTCTAGGCAACAACTTGGTGTCTTGGTTTTGCAAGAAGCAAAACTCGATTTCCTTGTCCACGGCCGAGGCCGAGTACATAGCCGCGGGGAGTGGATGCACACAACTCCTATGGATGAAACAAATGCTTGTAGACTACGGATTCAACCAAGGTACTCTCACTCTCTTTTGTGATAACATGAGTGCTATTAATATTTCCAAGAATCCGGTTCAACATTCTAGAACTAAGCATATTGACATCCGCCATCACTTCATTAGAGAGCTTGTTGAAAATAAATGCATAGTACTTGAACATGTAGGTACTAATGATCAACTTGCGGACTTATTTACTAAACCCTTAGATGCTACTCGATTTAAAACTCTTAGTAGATCTATTGGGATATGTCTTGTGGAGTGATGTTCTATGATTGACCCCATATGGGGAACTCAAGCAAAGAGAGCTATTTTGCATTCATGTAACTTGCAAAAAATTTGAAATAACTTATGCCTCTTCTTTTGATTGCTTGAGTAAGCTTGGTTGTACATATGTATATATGCTTTCAAATTCTATAAGTGTGAACCTTGCTTGTCTACAATCCATGTCATATTTATGTTCAAACATGCATTTTTGGACTAGGAGATTTACTTAGGAAGTATGATGTGAATGACCTATAGTTATCTCCATGACATGATGATTCTTTAATAACATGCTAATGCTAAATGAAAAAGCATGAAATTCATACAACATGCTCACATGAAAAGCATGAATTGATGATTGCATATTCTTAAAAATGCAAAACTTGTGTGAAAGCTTATGAGACTCTAAATGAATAAAGGATCTTGTATCCGTTCAAAGGAATTTACATTCCAAATGTCTCTCTTTCTTTATTAGTTGAACATGGTTACTATCATACGGATATCTTATCCGGAAAAATCAAATAGGGTGCAAAGTCGCTCATGCCATGTTTTGCTTATAAAGTTGGATATAGTTGCTCTTAAAATTGAAATCAATAATCTCTATATCCTTGCTTTTCCCATGACATTGGTGAAATTGGTTTGAATTCAAATTAGAAACCTTTGTCATTTGCTTTGCCAAATACCATTGTATTTTGGACTTGAATGCTATATGTCTTGTATGCAAAGCATGTTGGATTCACACATTTTTCTCAAATAAATCTCCTTGTTTCTCTCAAATTAATTGAAGTGCATAACGTGACTTATATGTATATGCATATCTTGCATGCTTCTATCTCTCATTGCTTTGAGTGACCCGGTTGGGGACTACTCCTTTGCCTATATCATGACAAAAAGGGGGAGTAGGATATGGTAAGGGGAGTTGCAAAATATAGAAGCTTTTGTGCATTTTGGGGAGAACATACATTGAGGGGGAGTAACCCTTTGAGGGGGAGCATTGCATTTATCATTCATTGCATACATTTGCTAATGTTGTGCCTAAATTCTAAAAATGCAAATGCTTGGTATTGTTCTCACATGATTAATCTCACACTTTACTTGTATTGGAAATGCTAGAAACTTTATTTTCAGGACTTGATTGTTCTACAAGAGATTGAAGACTTGAAGTTTTTACTTTCTTATCTCTTTGTAATGTAGATAATCATTGTAGTCCCGTAGTTTCTAATTCTATGTGAGGAATCATTGTGAGTGGTGGTTTTGTCACGAAATAGCCAAAGGGGGAGATTGTTAGGATTCCCGTTGTGTTTAATTGGCTTATTTCGTGATCAAACCACATGTGGGGATGCTTTGTAAGGGTAGCTTAGATGTTGTGTTATTGCTTAGGCCCTTTTGAAGACCTCACCATTGACAAGCACCAAAGGTAATATTCTAAGTGCTTACTTGTCTTGAAGAGATAGATGCACACACTCACAACTCATGCATATGTTTAATCCTTATATGTTGTGTGTCTTTTATGTGTGCCTTAATGCTCATTAACATCTCTTCTTGCATGTTAGTTTGATTGCATCTTGCATATCCAATTGCCTTGTCATGCTTAGACTTAGGATTGCATTTTTGCACTGGGCGCCCCCAAAAGCGCTGTACAGAAGCGCTGTACGAACAGCGCCCATTGAGCGCTGTTCAGACCTGATCGATTTAATCGGTCGCTGTTGGGTCGCTGTTGGGGCGCTGTACGTGGCGCTGTACAAAGCGCTGTACGTACAGCGCCACTCTGTTTCCTCGTGAAAACAGAGCAAGGGCGCTGTACAGGCGCTGTACAAGGGCGCCCTACGTACAGCGCCCATGGCAAATAGTGGGCAAACTTATCAAAACGACCACACTTTGTTTTGGCCCCCTATATATATGCCACTTTGACTTTAGGTCAATCACAAGAGTTCATATTCAGATTTCATACTTAGGATATTTTTCAAAGAGAAGAAAAATTCCAAGAACTCATTTTTAATTACTCAAACACCTTTTCCATGATCATCAATCATCATCTAGCATCATCTTAGATCATCTAGATGACATCTTGCATGGATTCTTCATCATACTTTGCTTGGTAAGCTTTTCACTAATATCTTACATATTTTGTGTTTCTCTTATCTAGCAATCTCAATTTAATTACTTGTATGTGATTTTATATTTGTTGAATACAAGATTGAGATTAGTATGATGTATGTTTGAGAAGTTGTATTGTGCTAGCATATTAGGTTTTTGTGCTTGATATTGATTAGCTAAACTAATTGACATGTCATTTAGTTTTGATATCTAGGATTGCTCTTAATTGCATATTAATCATCTTAGATAAGCATATAGGGTTTCCCTTGCTCTATGTTGCATTTTGGATATTTTCATATATTCACTTAGGGTTGTATTCTCTTCAAGAGAAGCTAAGTCTTGTGTGTAGCAATCGGGATTAGGTTGCTTAGATCGCAAGCAAATTGGACTAGGTTCACTCATACCGGGATTAGGTAGGTGTGTGATTACTTCCGGGATTAGGTTGTAATCGTTTGCACATTTAGTGGATTCGAGGTTCGAGTGTGGCTTACTTACATAGCCCGTGGTTTTTCCCGTGAGGGTTTCCACGTAAAAATTCAAGTGTTATTTTAATTTCCGCACCATATTACACTTGCTTGTTTATATTATCTTGAGGGTAATTTCGTAATTTTGACTAACACGAAAAATTGGGTAAAAAGCGTAAAATCTATTCACCCCCCCTCTAGATAGCTTTATACACACCGTGGTATATTTAGTTTCATAAGATATTAGTGAAAAGCTTACCAAGCAAAGTATGATGAAGATTCCATGCTAGATGACATCTAGATGATCTAAGATGATGCTAGATGATGATTGATGATCATGAAATTGTGTTTGAGTAATTAAAAATGAGTTCTTTGTGTATTTTTCTTCTCTTGAAAAATATCCTAAGTATGAAGCATGAATAAGAACTCTTGTGAATGACCTAAAATCAAGTTAGCATATATATAGAGGCCATAAGTGAAGTGAGGTCGTTTTGAAAACTCGCCAGAAAAATACTCTGTGCGCTGGTGGACCTGCGCTAGTGGACCAGCTCAGGACCAGCGCACAAGCCAATTTTGGCTTGAGCGCTGGACGTCAGGCGCTGCCACCAGCGCCAGTCCAGCGGCGCCATACTGGGCTATCTGCGCTGGTGGCCGGCGCTGGTCCACACCAGCGCACGACCAGCGGCGCGCCACTGGGCGATTTGCGCCGGTGAGCGGTGCTGGTCGACCGGCGCTGGTGGACCAGCGCTGTTGTATGTATAAACTCGCCCAACTGACACGTCATCAAAGGAGCTAACAAAAGGTTGCCACGTCATTCATTGACCGGGTCAAGGGAAGAAGTTTGACCAGTCAGGATGATAAAATAGCTTAGACCAGAGGGAAGTCAAAGGCATGGTCGCCAAAACCAAAAACCTACTCGCCGAATATAGAAGTGCACTCGCCAGATACGCAATACCCAGAAAATAAAGGTACTCGCTGGACCAGCACACTGGGCTCGAACCGACTCGGCAGAAACACAGAAGCAACAAGGAATCATAAAAAGGAAAGAAGACCCAATCCGTGACAAAAAAGGATCCTAATACAAATCAACAAGGGGAAACCCTAAATAAACATGTATAAATAGAATCACCTATCCCACGAGGAAGGGGTTCAGAAAGATAGAGAGAGAGAAAAGAGAGCAATTGTGAGAGATTAGAGTGTGTAACAAAGCAACGAAAACCTAGTATTATTTTTCTGCCCTCAGGGGCGCCGTGGTTTTTTCCCATTCAAGGGTTTTCCACGTAAAACTTGTCTTTTGCATGTGTTCTTAATTTTCTTGCTTCATATTAAATTGATTTAATTGTTGAGTGCGTGGCAATCCAAATTTCACCGTCAACAATTGGCGCTAGAAGGAGGGGGCTTTTGAACAGAAAACTTCGAGGGACCCTTGCGAATCAGACAGCATGAACAACGACAGCGACAGAGATGGTAACTCTAGTGGAGATTTAGTTGTTGAACCAGCTGCGCCAATGGGAGACAGGGCAGTGACAGTTGGGGAGCAGTCAGCAGCAACGCCAGGAACTAGGGCGGCTGATCTTGGGATTTTGCAGCACTTCCAAGCCGCATTGGTAAACCTAATCAACGAAGCCAGCAAAATAGGACTTTCGCTTCCCATAGGGTTAGGAGTCTCATCTCCTTACGAGTTAACCACCCCTGGAACCCATCCACCCGGAAGGCTGCGGTCAGAAGTTCATATCACAATTCCCGATACTCAAGCAAGACAATCCACCGAGGAGACCCCCCAAGACCACATTGAGGATTTCGAGGGGAGAAAACAAAGGAAGGGAAAAGGTGTGATGAATGAAGAATCCAGGGAGGAACGAGACCAGGTGCGAACACATGGGGTCAATTCCAGCGACACATACCAGCGAAACCGGCGGAGACACCGGTCCATCTCATCTGAGGACAAGAGTCCTCGTCCGCGAAGGGAGTTGCGATCTAAAAGAACGAAGCGGAGAAGATCCGAGAGCACTGAAGATCGAAGAAGCCCAGATGAGAGAGGCAATCATGGTAGAATGACAATCAAGAGTAGGCTCGATCCAGCAGGAGAACCAACTGGTCAGCGAGATGTCACCTTACAAGAGCTATCAAGAAAGGTTTCAGCAATGGCACGAAGGTATGGTCGTAATGTATCCTCGGATGATGAGTCAGATAGCCCATTCATCGAAACTATTGCTCGCACCCAATTTCCAGACAGATTTAGAATGCCAACTATTGAGCAGTATAAGGAGAACAGGGATCCAAAAGAACATGTTCGCCGATTCCGCAATATCATGGCCCAGTATTCATCCAATGACGGGTTGTTGTGTCTCACCTTCCCGCAAACATTCGGCGACCCTCGCCTCTAGATGGTTCGGAAGGCTTCCACCCGGAACCATAAGCAGCTTCTCAAACCTCAGCAAGGCATTCATAAGGCAGTTCATGGGAAGTGTCCAAAGAAGAAAGTCACTCGCCCATCTGTCGAACTTGAAACAGGAACATAACGAGTCAATCAAGAAGTATCTGGCCAGGTTTGGGAAGGAAGTAGCTCAAATTGAGGATGCCAGCGATGTAGCTGTAATCGCCGCTTTCACCAATGGGCTACAGAGTGGACGATTATCCTTTGACCTGCGAAGGGATAGACCTAAAACTTACGAGGAGATGATGGAAATAGCTGGCGACTATGCACTGGCAGAGGAAGAAGAAGTAGCACAAGGGGGTAGCTACGTGCATGGGCACAAGCCTAACTTGAAAACAGACCATAAGGACGACAAAAAGGTGCAATCACGTGATCGCCAGAAGGATGAGAAGGGCCAAAAGGGATATTCAAGAGAGAGCAGGGGAAACACTCGGGCCAATAAGTTTCGAGGAAGGTACAACCATTACACCCCTTTAAGTGGCGACCAGGAGGAGATATTGTCTATGGTAGAAGACAAGGGACTCGCCAAATACCCCCGACAGCAATCAGCGAATGCAAGGAGAGATACAACTAAGTACTGTCGATTCCATAAAGATCATGGACATGAAACTTCAAAGTGTTTCCAGCTGCGCGATCACATCGAAAGCCTGATCAGAGATGGGCACCTGAAGGACTTTGCCTTGAAAGGGGACAAGCACGGGAGTCGCCAAGATAGCCGCCAAGGAAACGGGCAAGAAAGGAAGAGTCCAAGGAGGAACAGTCCTAACGCAACCATAAACACTATTTTCGGCGGACCTCACACTGGGAGGAGCAATCGAGAAAGGATGTCGGAAGTTCGAGAAGTGATGTATGAAGGCAGGAGCATGGAAGTCAATTCTGTGCAGAGAAACCCCAAGAAGGGGAGAGAAGGACATGATCCCATAACGTTTACAGCAGAAGACTCAGACGGGATTGATGCAAAGCCTAATGATGCAATTGTCATGGGAGTTCGAATAGCCCATAGGGATGTCCTTCGAGTGATGATTGACAATGGGAGTTCGGCTGATATTTTAAGTGCCAGAGTGTATGATGAGTTGCGGCTGGACAGGAAAGATCTTGAACCATTCCATGTACCATTAAAAGGATTTGGTGGCGCAGAGGTTAGGTCGTTAGGAACAGTGAAACTACCGGTAAGATTTGGAACAGCACCATGCCGGCGAACAATCCTGTTGGACTTTGTCGTGGTTGACATCCATAATTGGCCGTATAATGCTCTACTTGGCCGACCGTTTCTTAACAAAGCTCGAGCTGTAACTTCAACCCATGCACTGAAAATAAAGTTCCCTACAGAATTCGGCGTCGGAGAATTGAAGGGGTCGCAGGAGATGGCTCGCCGCGCCAACCTGTCAATCTTCAAAGATAAAACAGGGATGGAAACTTTGAACATATTCGAAGTAGACACAGAAACGCAGGAAGATAATCCGGAAAACTTCGAACTGGATCCAAGAGACAAAACAAGCAGAGAAAAGGAAGAACCGACTGAGTCGATTATTCTAGATGAAACGGAACCAGATAAAACAGTAAAGATCGGAGCAAGGCTGGCTGGACAGGTTAAAAAAGATGTGACGAACTTGTTGAAAAAATATAGGGGGATTTTCGCTTGGTGCCACGAAGACATGCCAGGGATTGATAGAAGCACAATTTCTCACAATCTGGCTGTGAACGAGAAATGCAAACCGGTAGTACAGAAAAGGAGAAGCTTCAACCCAAAAAGGAGTGCAGCGATAAAAGAGGAAGTGTCAAAGTTGCTCGCCGCAGGGTCAATTAGAGAAGTTAAGTACCCGGAATGGGTGGCGAATGTAGTCTTAGTAAAAAAGAAGAACCGTCGACTTCACCGACCTGAACAAAGCTTGCCCCAAGGACAGCTTCCCATTACCAAGGATTGACCAGTTAGTAGATGCAACAGCCGGACATGAGACGTTGAGTTTCATGGATGCATATTCAGGGTACAACCAGATAAAGATGCACATGCCTGACGAAGAGAAGACGGCATTCACCACAGATCAGGGGTTGTATTGTTACACGGTCATGCCATTCGGCCTGAAGAACGCTGGGGCAACTTATCAGCGCTTGGTCAACAAGATGTTCGCCAGGCAAATAGGGAGAAATATGGAGGTTTATGTTGATGATATGCTGACAAAGAGTGTTACCGCAGATAGACATGCAGATGACCTGAGGGAAACGTTCGACGTACTGGTCAAGTATGGAATGAAGTTGAATCCGGCAAAATGTGTATTCGGCGTACCATCTGGGAGGTTTCTCGGATATCAGGTAAACCAAAGAGGAATAGAGGTGAACCCTGAAAAAATCCAAGCACTAGCAAGAATGGTCTCGCCAAAGACTCTGAAAGATGTCCAAAAACTCACAGGGTGCCTAGCATCGCTGAGCAGATTCATAGCCAAATCAACAGACCGATGCCTACCATTTTTCAAAGCTTTAAAGAAGGGAAAGGGGATCGAATGGAATGAGGATTGCGAAAAAGCCTTCCAGGCCTTGAAAGACTACCTTGGACGGGCACCACTACTATCAAAGCCAGAAACAGCCGAGATATTGTACATGTACTTATCCGTTTCTGAAGCAGCCACAAGTTCCGTGCTAGTACGACAGGAAGATGGAATCCAAAAGCCAGTATACTACACCAGCAAGGCACTGTTACCAGCCGAAACAAGGTACTCGCCGACAGAAAAAATGGCACTCGCCCTAATAACAGCAGCAAGGAAGCTAAGACCATATTTCCAGGCTCATAGAATCAGGGTATACACCAACTGCCCACTGAAGTTAATCCTGCAGAAACCAGAGGTATCCGGTCGGTTAACAAAGTGGGCGATCGAATTAAGTGAATTCGATGTAGAATACCTCCCAAGGACAGCAATTAAAGCCCAGGCAGTGGCAGACTTCGTAGCAGAGTTCACTGAACCAAGCATAGAGGTGGCGAGAATGATGGTGGAGCAAAATAAGAAAATATTCAAATGGCAACTTCGCGTTGATGGCTCATCAAACACGCACGGCAGCTGGGCAGGTATAGTGCTGACAACACCGGAAGGAGACTCAGTCGAATGTGCCTTGCGTTTTGACTTCAAAGCCACCAACAATCAAGCTGAGTACGAGGCACTCATAGCAGGTTTAAAGATTAGCACAATCTTAGGAGCAGACGAGGTGGAAATTTTCAGCGACTCTCAAGTTGTTGTCAATCAGGTGCTAGATGAATACCAGGCGAGAGAAGAAAGCATGATCACTTACCTGGAACTAGCAAGGGAGCTGTTAGAAAGATTCAAAGAGTATAGAATTGTTCACGTCCCCAGAGAAGAAAATGAAAAGGCCGATGCCTTAGCCAAACTGGCATCTGCCACGATCAACATCTGGCCCAACAATATCTCTATGATCCGCCTATTGCAGTCGAGTATAGTTAAAACAAAGGAAGTCGGGGCAGTCTTTGGCGAGAGGGACAGCTGGATCACGCCAATTAAAGAATATCTCGTCAACGATATACTTCCGAGTGACCCATTGGAAGCAAGGCGGCTAAAATACAGAGCAACAAGATACTCGGTACTCAATGGAGAATTATACAAGAGGGGATACTCGAGGGCACTGCAGAGATGTGTCGGGCCTGAAGAAGCAGAAGGTATCCTAAGAAGCATACACAGTGGAAATTGTGGGAACCACGCTGGGGGTGCCAGCCTAGCCCACAAAACATTGAGACAGGGTTTTTACTGGCCAACTCTGTTCGCCGACTCCAAAAGGGTGGCAGCGAGATGTGAAGCATGTCAGAAAATCGCCAATAACATCCGACAACCACCTGAGCTCCTGCAAAGTATTACCTCGCCTTGGCCATTTGCCATGTGGGGAATAGACTTGATCGGCCCAATGCCAACAGCAACTGGAGGAGCAAAGCATGCCATAGTAGCCGTGGATTATTTTACAAAATGGGTAGAAGCCGAGCCATTGGTACATATAACAGAAGCAAACACCATTAGCTTTGTGAAGAAAAATATCTTGTACAGATTCGGGATACCAAACACCATCATCACAGACAATGGGACCCAATTTGATGGCAGGAAATTCAGGGAACTGTGCGATAAGTATGGCATCAACAATTACTACGCTTCTCCAGCACATCCACAGACGAATGGCCAAACTGAAGCAGTGAACAAAATCATCAAGCACAACCTGAAAGCTAAATTAGCAACCAAAAAGGGGAGCTGGGCGGATAAGTTACCACAAGTGCTCTGGGCATATCGAACAATGGAAAGGGGTTCAACAGGTGAAACCCCGTATTCCATGGCTTACGGAGCAGAAGCTGTTATTCCCGTGGAAACATCATTCTCTTCACCAAGGGTACTGAAACTAAATATACCACGGTGTGTATAAAGCTATCTAGAGGGGGGGTGAATAGATTTTACGCTTTTTACCCAATTTTTCGTGTTAGTCAAAATTACGAAATTACCCTCAAGATAATATAAACAAGCAAGTGTAATATGGTGCGGAAATTAAATTAACACTTGAATTTTTACGTGGAAACCCTCACGGGAAAAACCACGGGCTATGTAAGTAAGCCACACTCGAACCTCGAATCCACTAAATGTGCAAACGATTACAACCTAATCCCGGAAGTAATCACACACCTACCTAATCCCGGTATGAGTGAACCTAGTCCAATTTGCTTGCGATCTAAGCAACCTAATCCCGATTGCTACACACAAGACTTAGCTTCTCTTGAAGAGAATACAACCCTAAGTGAATATATGAAAATATCCAAAATGCAACATAGAGCAAGGGAAACCTGTTAGGATTCCCGTTGTTGTTAATTGGCTTATTTCGTGATCAAACCACATGTGGGGATGCTTTGTAAGGGTAGCTTAGATGTTGTGTTATTGCTTAGGCCCTTTTGAAGACCTCACTATTGACAAGCACCAAAGGTAATATTCTAAGTGCTTACTTGTCTTGAAGAGATAGATGCACACACTCACAACTCATGCATATGTTTAATCCTTATATGTTGTGTGTCTTTTATGTGTGCCTTAATGCTCATTAACATCTCTTCTTGCATGTTAGTTTGATTGCATCTTGCATATCCAATTGCCTTGTCATGCTTAGACTTAGGATTGCATTTTTGCATTGGGCGCCCCCAAAAGCGCTGTTCATAAGCGCTGTACGAACAGCGCCCATTGAGCGCTGTTCAGACCTGATCGATTTAATCGGTCGCTGTTGGGTCGCTGTTGGGGCGCTGTACGTGGCGCGGTACAGAGCGCTGTACGTACAGCGCCACTCTGTTTCCTCGTGAAAACAGAGCAAGGGCGCTGTACAGGCGCTGTACAATGGCGCTCTACGTACAGCGCCCATGGCAAATAGTGGGCAAACTTATCAAAACGACCACACTTTGTTTTGGCCCCCTATATATATGCCACTTTGACTTTAGGTCAATTACAAGAGTTCATATTCAGATTCCATACTTAGGAGATTTTTCAAAGAGAAGAAAAATTCCAAAGAACTCATTTTTATTTACTCAAACACTTGTTCCATGATCATCAATCATCATCTAGCATCATCTTAGATCATCTAGATGACATCTTGCATGGATTCTTCATCATACTTTGCTTGGTAAGCTTTTCACTAATATCTTACATATTTTGTGGTTCTCTTATCTAGCAATCTCAATTTAATTACTTGTATGTGATTTTATATTTGTTGAATACAAGATTGAGATTAGTATGATGTATGTTTGAGAAGTTGTATTGTGCTAGCATATTAGGTTTTTGTGCTTGATATTGATTAGCTAAACTAATTGACATGTCATTTAGTTTTGATATCTAGGATTGTTTTTAATTGCATATTAATCATCTTAGATAAGCATATAGGGTTTCCCTTGCTCTATGTTGCATTTTGGATATTTTCACATATTCACTTAGGGTTGTATTCTCTTCAAGAGAAGCTAAGTCTTGTGTGTAGCAATCGGGATTAGGTTGCTTAGATCGCAAGCAAAATCGGACTAGGTTCACTCATACCGGGATTAGGTAGGTGTGTGATTACTACCGGGATTAGGTTGTAATCGTTTGCACATTTAGTGGATTCGAGGTTCGAGTGTGGCTTACTTACATAGCCCGTGGTTTTTCCCGTGAGGGTTTCCACGTAAAAATCAAGTGTCAATTTAATTTCCGCACCATATTACACTTGCTTGTTTATTTTATCTTGAGGGTAATTTCGTAATTTTGACTAACACGAAAAATTGGGTAAAAAGCGTAAAATCTATTCACCCCCCCTCTAGATAGTTTTATACACACCGTGCATTAATTAGTTTCAATTGGTATCAGAGCGGGTTCCTAGACATACATAGGTGATCCTTGCTTATTGTGGTGTGTGTTGCATTTTGTGTGATTTTTGATCTTTCATACATTTGCATTCATTTCATTCATTCATAAACACTATGAGTGGAAACGGTGGAAATGGTGGTGGCCACGAAGGAGCTTCTAGCACTAGGCCTCCACTTCTTACCGGATTGAACTATTCCCAATGGAAAGGGAAGATGGAATCCTACATATGCCAAATTCATGACCGTGCATGGATGGCGGTGGAAGACGGATATGATCTCCCTATGATGACTCCCGCGGGTGGAGGAGAAGATGTTTTGAAGCCTAAGGCGCAATGGAACGCGCAAGAGTTTGATGCTTCAAAGTGGAATAGGAAGGCGTTGCATGCCATCTTGTGTGCCATGGACGAAAATCAATACAAGTTGATTCAAAATACTAGGATAGCTAAGGAGGCTTGGGACATCCTAGAGATTGCACATGAGGGAACCGAAGTGGTGAAGGACTCCAAGCTTCAAGTCCTCCAAACTCAATTCGAGACGCTTAAGATGGAGGAGAATGAGTGCTTCAACGACTTTGAGATCAAGTTGATGGATATAGTCAACCAAAGCCATCAACTTGGTGATCCATATTCGGATAGGAGAATCAAGCAAAAGATTATGAGATCTCTACCCGATAGGTTTGAATCGAAGGTGACGGCTTTAGAAGAAAATAGTGGTTATAAGGATATGAAGCCGAGTGAGGTGATTGGGAGACTTCTAGCTTATGAGTCTAGGAAAGGGCCTATCTCCACACCCACTAAAAAGCAAAAAGGAATTGCTTTAAAAACCTCCAAGGATGAAAAGGAGGAAAAGAAGGTTGACTCGGATGAAGACCTTGCCTTGTTTGTAAAAAGGTTCAACAAGGTTATGAAGTTTAGAAGGAAGAGCTTTGGGTCAAAAGGTCAAGATTTGAAGAAAAAGGGCTCTTTCAAGAAGTTTGAACCTAGGCAAGAAAGGACCGAAAGGAAAGGGGTCCGTTGTTTCGAGTGTGGTGGCATAGGTCATTTTGCCCCCGATTGTGCAAACCATGTTGAGAAGAAAAAGGGGAAAGTGATGGCCGCCACTTGGAGTGGAAGTAGTGATGACTCCTATGAGGGAGATGAGTCTTCGGATGATGAAGAGCTCATGGCTAATCTCCTAGCTTTTGCCTCCTCCCATAAAAGCAAAAGTGCTAGTGAGAGAGAGGAAATGAGTCAAGAGGAAAATGACTCAAGTGATGTAGAAAGTGATTCCTCCTCTAACTCCATGAATGGATTTATGGAGAAAAAGGAGTTTGCTAAATATCATGCCGAATTTAATGATTTAGCAATCAAGAGTACAAGAAAGATCAAGATGTTGAGAGAAGAAAATCTTGAACTTGCATCTCAAAATGACCACTTAAGTGAACAAGTGGAGAAATTCAAGAAGATGGAAAATAAGCTAAAAGAGGAGTTAGTCTTATCTAGGAGGAATGAGGATAGTCTAAAGAGGGAGCTTGAAGAAGTTAGAGAATCTATGACTAGGATGGATTCTAGCACCAAGAAGCTTGACCATATGCTTGGTGTTGGAAAGAGTCCATGTGACAAGAGGGGTCTTGGGTATGAAGATGACAAGAAGATCTCAACCTCTAACAAGACCATATTTGTCAAGAGCTTGAAGAAAGAAGAAACTTCACTTGTGCAACTTCCTAGAAAGAAGTTAGAAATAGGACAAAGTTCAAATGCTCAAGTGAAGATGGGGCCAAGAAGGCAACCTCAAGCTCAACCCCCTAGGGTTCCTCAAGCCAACATTTCTCCTCAAATGGCTCACAAAGGAAAGAGGCCTATCATGCAACCTCAAGCTTGGAAGCAACCTAGACCGGTTCAACAACGAAGACGCATTGAACCCCTTCATCCACAAAGACAAGGACAAGGTATGATTCCTTATTTTACTCCTATTTGTCACTTTTGTGGATTTGTTGGTCATATTAGACCACAATGCTTTCGCTATATAAAAATGTGCAAAACTAGAAGCATGATAGAGAAGAAAAAGAAAAGAGCCATGATGCATGTTCCTAGGAATAATGATATTGATTTGCATGATCCTAGGAATAATAGAGCACATGTACCAAAGACCACTAAGAAAGCCAAAATTGTTGCTAAGTGGATTAGAAAGAATGAAAATGTTTGCCATGTTGCACAAATAGCCTTGAAGGCAAATTCTTCTAATTTTTGGTATTTGGATAGTGGGTGCTCTAGGCACATGACGGGAAACAAGAGTTTCTTCGAGACTCTTGTTATGGAGGAAGGTGGATATGTCACTTTCGGTGATGGATCCAAAAAGAAGGTTGTAGGGAAAGGATCCATTTCCGTTCCCGGTTTACCCTCCTTATCCGATGCTTTATTTGTTGATGGCTTGAAAGCCAATTTAATAAGCATTTCACATCTAAGTGATGAAGGATATTCCGTCTTGTTTAGTAAAAATGATTGCTCAATCCTAAAGCCCGATGGACAAACCTTATTGAAAGGTATGAGATCTAGCGACAATTGCTATTGTCTTGAAGCTAGAATAGTCTCAAACAATGTGTCCATGGATGAGCAAGTTGAGTTGTGGCATGAAAGACTTGGCCACATGAACTTTAGGGATTTAAGAACCCTTGGAAAGTTTGAGTGTGTGCGTGGCCTCCCTAAGCTTGGGAAGAAAGCCAATGGTATTTGTGGACCTTGCCAACAAGGAAAACAAACCAAAAGCATGCACAAAAAGGGCAAGTATCTCTCCACCAAGGAGCCCCTAGAGCTTCTCCACATGGATCTCATGGGTCCTATGCAAACCGAGAGCTTAGGTGGAAAGAGATACATTTTTGTTTGTGTTGATGATTTCTCTAGATTTACATGGACATATTTTCTTAGAGAAAAATCCGAAACTTTTGATAAGTTTAAAATGCTTTGTACTAAATTGCAAAATGAAATGAATTCTAATATTAGAAGCATTAAACGGATTAGAAGTGACCATGGGAGGGAGTTTGAGAATGCCTCTTTTGAAAGCTATTGTGATAGCCTAGGCATCTCCCATGAGTTTTCCGCTCCTAGGACACCTCAACAAAATGGGGTTGTTGAGAGGAAGAATAGGGTCCTCCAAGAGATGGCCCGTGTGATGTTGCTTAGCAACAATGTCCCTAGGAACCTATGGGCCGAAGCCATCAACACGGCTTGCTATATAGGAAATAGAGTGTTCCTAAGGCCCGGTACTAGAAACACCTCCTATGAATTATGGAAAGGCAAGAGGCCAAATGTTAGCTACTTCCACACATTTGGGAGCAAATGCTACATTTTAAATGACCGTGATCAACTTGGCAAGTTTGATGCTAAGAGTGATGAGGGTATCTTTATTGGCTATGCCTTGAATAGTAGAGCCTATAGAGTTTTCAACTTGAAAACTCGAACCGTCATGGAATCATCAAATGTTGTCATTGATGATACAAGGCTCAAGTCCAAAAATGATGAGGAGGAGGATGTTTTAGAGGATGACTCTCCTTTGGAGAGGGTTGTGGTGACTCCCAATGTTGGGACATCTAATGAAGTCACACAACCTAGTACTAGAGTTCCTAACTTGGACTCTAATGAACCCGCTCCATGGGTTAGAAGACTCCATAACAAAGAGGATGTTATTGGAGATGTTAATGAGGGTGTTAGAACTAGGCGTCAAATAGCTAATCTAATTAGCTTGACATGCTACACCTCTCAAATTGAACCCAAAAAGGTTGAAGAAGCCTTAAATGATGAATTTTGGGTTCTTGCCATGCAAGAAGAGCTAAGCCAATTCGAAAGGAATGAGGTTTGGACTCTAGTTCCTAGGCCTAAGACCACTAATGTCATAGGCACCAAATGGATATTTAGGAACAAATCCGATGAGGATGGCAACATAGTGCGGAACAAGGCTAGACTTGTAGCACAAGGGTACTCTCAAATTGAGGGTATCGACTTTGAGGAGACTTTTGCTCCCGTTGCCCGCTTAGAGTCCATTAGGCTTCTCTTGTCCATCTCTTGTGTGCACAAGTTCAAATTGCACCAAATGGACGTCAAGAGTGCCTTCCTCAATGGCTTCTTGCAAGAGGAAGTGTTTGTTGAACAACCTAAGGGGTTTGTGGATGCACACCACCCCAATCATGTCTATCGCCTCAAGAAGGCACTTTATGGGTTGAAACAAGCACCGAGGGCTTGGTATGAGCGCCTCACTCAATTTCTTGTTGACAATAACTACACAAGAGGTAGTGTTGACAAGACACTATTCATCAAGAGAGACAATGATGAGCTTTTCATAGCTCAAATATATGTTGATGACATAGTGTTTGGCTCCACCAACAACACCAAAGTTCAACAATTTGTTGATGTCATGTCTCTTGAATTTGAGATGAGTCTTGTTGGTGAGCTAAGTTACTTCCTAGGTTTGCAAATTAGGCAAATGCATGATGGGATTTTTATAACCCAAGCCAAATATGCTAAGAACCTAGTGAAGAAGTTTGGTTTAGAGAAAGCCAAACATTGTGATACACCCATGAGTACCACTTTGAAGCTAAGCAAGGATGCTAGTGGTAAAAGTGTGGAACAAACTCTATATCGTGGCATGATAGGTAGCTTGCTTTATTTGACCGCGAGTAGGCCCGATATATCTTTTAGTGTGGGTGTGTGTGCTAGGTACCAAGCGGATCCTAAGGAGTCCCACCTCTCTTCCGTGAAGAGGATCATTCGCTATGTGAATGGGACATCCAACTATGGGATTTGGTACTCATTTGACACTAATGCTAGTCTAGTTGGCTTTAGTGATGCGGATTGGGCAGGAAATTGTGATGATAGGAAGAGCACATCGGGCGGTTGCTTCTTTCTAGGCAACAACTTGGTGTCTTGGTTTTGCAAGAAGCAAAACTCGATTTCCTTGTCCACGGCCGAGGCCGAGTACATAGCCGCGGGGAGTGGATGCACACAACTCCTATGGATGAAACAAATGCTTGTAGACTACGGATTCAACCAAGGTACTCTCACTCTCTTTTGTGATAACATGAGTGCTATTAATATTTCCAAGAATCCGGTTCAACATTCTAGAACTAAGCATATTGACATCCGCCATCACTTCATTAGAGAGCTTGTTGAAAATAAATGCATAGTACTTGAACATGTAGGTACTAATGATCAACTTGCGGACTTATTTACTAAACCCTTAGATGCTACTCGATTTAAAACTCTTAGTAGATCTATTGGGATATGTCTTGTGGAGTGATGTTCTATGATTGACCCCATATGGGGAACTCAAGCAAAGAGAGCTATTTTGCATTCATGTAACTTGCAAAAAATTTGAAATAACTTATGCCTCTTCTTTTGGTTGCTTGAGTAAGCTTGGTTGTACATATGTATATATGCTTTCAAATTCTATAAGTGTGAACCTTGCTTGTCTACAATCCATGTCATATTTATGTTCAAACATGCATTTTTGGACTAGGAGATTTACATAGGAAGTATGATGTGAATGACCTATAGTTATCTCCATGACATGATGTTTCTTAAATAACATGCTTATGCTAAATGAAAAAAGCATGAAATTCATACAACATGCTCACATGAAAAGCATGAATTGATGATTGCATATTCTTAAAAATGCAAAACTTGTGTGAAAGCTAATGAGACTCAAAATGAATAAAGGATCTTGTATCCGTTCAAAGGAATTTACATTCCATATGTCTCTCTTTCTTTATTAGTTGAACATGGTTACTATCATACGGATTTCTTATCCGGAAAAATCAAATAGGGTGCAAAGTCGCTCATGCCATGTTTCGCTTATAAAGTTGGATATAGTTGCTCTTAAAATTGAAATCAATAATCTCTATATCCTTGCTTTTCCCATGACATTGGTGAAATTGGTTTGAATTCAAATTAGAAACCTTTGTCATTTGCTTTGCCAAATACCATTGTTTTTTGGACTTGAATGCTATATGTCTTGTATGCAAAGCATGTTGGATTCACACATTTTCTCAAATAAATCTCCTTGTTTCTCTCAAATTAATTGAAGTGCATAAAGTGACTTATATGTATATGCATATCTTGCATGCTTCTATCTCTCGTTGCTTTGAGTGACCCGGTTGGGGACTACTCCTTTGCCTATATCATGACAAAAAGGGGGAGTAGGATATGGTAAGGGGAGTTGCAAAATATAGAAGCTTTTGTGCATTTTGGGGAGAACATACATTGAGGGGGAGTAACCCTTTGAGGGGGAGCATTGCATTTATCATTCATTGCATACATTTACTAATGTTGTGCCTAAATTCTATAAATGCAAATGCTTGGTATTGTTCTCACATGATTAATCTCACACTTTACTTGTATTGGAAATGCTAGAAACTTTATTTTCAGGGCTTGATTGTTCTACAAGAGATTGAAGACTTGAAGTTTTTTTACTTTCTTATCTCTTTGTAATGTAGATAATCATTGTAGTCCCGTAGTTTCTAATTCTATGTGAGGAATCAATGTGAGTGGTGGTTTTGTCACGAAATAGCCAAAGGGGGAGATTGTTAGGATTCCCGTTGTTGTTAATTGGCTTATTTCGTGATCAAACCACATGTGGGGATGCTTTGTAAGGGTAGCTTAGATGTTGTGTTATTGCTTAGGCCCTTTTGAAGACCTCACTATTGACAAGCACCAAAGGTAATATTCTAAGTGCTTACTTGTCTTGAAGAGATAGATGCACACACTCACAACTCATGCATATGTTTAATCCTTATATGTTGTGTGTCTTTTATGTGTGCCTTAATGCTCATTAACATCTCTTCTTGCATGTTAGTTTGATTGCATCTTGCATATCCAATTGCCTTGTCATGCTTAGACTTAGGATTGCATTTTTGCATTGGGCGCCCCCAAAAGCGCTGTTCATAAGCGCTGTACGAACAGCGCCCATTGAGCGCTGTTCAGACCTGATCGATTTAATCGGTCGCTGTTGGGTCGCTGTTGGGGCGCTGTACGTGGCGCGGTACAGAGCGCTGTACGTACAGCGCCACTCTGTTTCCTCGTGAAAACAGAGCAAGGGCGCTGTACAGGCGCTGTACAATGGCGCTCTACGTACAGCGCCCATGGCAAATAGTGGGCAAACTTATCAAAACGACCACACTTTGTTTTGGCCCCCTATATATATGCCACTTTGACTTTAGGTCAATTACAAGAGTTCATATTCAGATTCCATACTTAGGAGATTTTTCAAAGAGAAGAAAAATTCCAAAGAACTCATTTTTATTTACTCAAACACTTGTTCCATGATCATCAATCATCATCTAGCATCATCTTAGATCATCTAGATGACATCTTGCATGGATTCTTCATCATACTTTGCTTGGTAAGCTTTTCACTAATATCTTACATATTTTGTGGTTCTCTTATCTAGCAATCTCAATTTAATTACTTGTATGTGATTTTATATTTGTTGAATACAAGATTGAGATTAGTATGATGTATGTTTGAGAAGTTATATTGTGCTAGCATATTAGGTTTTTGTGCTTGATATTGATTAGCTAAACTAATTGACATGTCATTTAGTTTTGATATCTAGGATTGTTTTTAATTGCATATTAATCATCTTAGATAAGCATATAGGGTTTCCCTTGCTCTATGTTGCATTTTGGATATTTTCACATATTCACTTAGGGTTGTATTCTCTTCAAGAGAAGCTAAGTCTTGTGTGTAGCAATCGGGATTAGGTTGCTTAGATCGCAAGCAAAATCGGACTAGGTTCACTCATACCGGGATTAGGTAGGTGTGTGATTACTACCGGGATTAGGTTGTAATCGTTTGCACATTTAGTGGATTCGAGGTTCGAGTGTGGCTTACTTACATAGCCCGTGGTTTTTCCCGTGAGGGTTTCCACGTAAAAATCAAGTGTCAATTTAATTTCCGCACCATATTACACTTGCTTGTTTATTTTATCTTGAGGGTAATTTCGTAATTTTGACTAACACGAAAAATTGGGTAAAAAGCGTAAAATCTATTCACCCCCCCTCTAGATAGTTTTATACACACCGTGCATTAATTAGTTTCAAAACCCTATATGCTTATCTAAGATGATTAATATGCAATTAAGAACAATCCTAGATATCAAAACTAAGTGACATGTCAAATAGTTAAGCTAATCAATATCAAGTATAAAACCTAATATGCTAGCACAATACAACTTCTCAAACATACATCATACTAATCTCAATTTTGTATCTAGAGCATACAAAATAACAATCAAGTAATTAATTGAGATTTGCTAGATAAATTAAACACAAAATATGTAAGATATTAGTGAAAAGCTTACCAAGCAAAGTATGATGAAGATTCCATGCTAGATGACATCTAGATGATCTAAGATGATGCTAGATGATGATTGATGATCATGAAATTGTGTTTGAGTAATTAAAAATGAGTTCTTTGTGTATTTTTCTTCTCTTGAAAAATATCCTAAGTATGAAGCATGAATAAGAACTCTTGTGAATGACCTAAAATCAAGTTAGCATATATATAGAGGCCATAAGTGAAGTGAGGTCGTTTTGAAAACTCGCCAGAAAAATACTCTGTGCGCTGGTGGACCTGCGCTGGTGGACCAGCGCATGACCAGCGCACAAGCCAATTTTGGCTTGAGCGCTGGACGTCAGGCGCTGCCACCAGCGCCAGTCCAGCGGCGCCATACTGGGCGATCGGCGCTGGTGGCCGGCGCTGGTCCACACCAGCGCACGACCAGCGGCGCACCACTGGGCGATTTGCGCCGGTGAGCGGCGCTGGTCGACCGGCGCTGGTGGACCAGCGCACAGTCCCAAAAATGTATCCCTCAAGCAATTTTGCAAGGGGTACAAAGTCAAACAAGATGCATCTTTAAAGCCTAAATGCTATGATGATTTCAACACAAGATGCAATCATAAAATCAAGCAAGAAGAGATGTAAATAATCATTTATGCACAACAAAAAGAAACACAACATACAAAGATTAAACATATGCATGAGTTGTGAGTGTGTGCATCTATCTCTTCAAGACAAGAAAGCACTTAGAATATTACCTTTGGTGCTTGTCAATAATGAGGTCTTCAAAGGGCCTAATGCACTAATTACAACATTTAAACTACCCTTACAAAGTATCCCCATTTATGGTTTGATCACGAAATAAGCCAATTAAAAACAACGGGAATCCTTACAATCTCCCCCTTTGGCTATTTCGTGACAAAACCATCACTCACATTAAATCCTCACATCAAAATAGAAACTACGGGATTACAATGATATTCTACATTACAAAGAGATAAGAGAATGCAACTTGAAGTCTTCAATCCTCTTGTAGAATAATCAATCCCTGAAAAGAGTTTCTAACATTCCAATTCAAGTAAAGTGTGAGATTAATCATGTGAGAATAATACCAAGCATTTGCATTTTTAGAATTTAGGCACAACATTAGCAAATGTATGCAATGTATGATAAATGCAATGCTCCCCCTCAAAGGGTTACTCCCCCTCAATGTTTTATCTCCCCAAAGTGCACAATAGCTTCTCTATTTTGCAACTCCCCTTACAATATCCTACTCCCCCTTTTTGTCATGATATAGGCAAAGGAGTAGTCCCCAACCGGGTCACTCATAGCAACGAGAGATAGAAGCATGCAAGATATGCATATACATATAAGTCACGTTATGCACTTCAATTAATTTGAGAGAAACAAGGAGATTTATTTGAGAAAATGTGTGAATCCAACATGCTTTGCATACAAGACATATAGCATTTAAGTCCAAAATACAATGGTATTTGGCAAAGCAAATGACAAAGGTTTCTAATTCGAATTCAAACCAATTTCACCAATGTCATGGAAAAAGCAAGGATATAGAGATTATTGATTTTAATTTAAGAGTAACTATATCCAACTTTATAAGCGAAACATGGCATGAGCGACTTTGCACCCTATTAGATTTTTCCGGATAAGATATCCGTATGATAGTAACCATGTTCAACTAATAAAGAAAGAGAGACATTTGGAATGTAATTCCTTTGAACGGATACAAGATCCTTTATTCATTTTGAGTCTCATTAGCTTTCAACACAAGTTTTGCATTTTTAAGAATATGCAATCATCAATTCATGCTTTTCATGTGAGCATGTTGTATGAATTTCATGCTTTTTCATTTAGCATTAGCATGTTATTTAAGAAACATCATGTCATGGAGATAACTATAGGTCATTCACATCATACTTCCTATGTAAATCTCCTAGTCCAAAAATGCATGTTTGAACATAAATATGACATGGATTGTAGACAAGCAAGGTTCACACTTATAGAATTTGAAAGCATATATACATATGTACAACCAAGCTTACTCAAGCAATCAAAAGAAGAGGCATAAGTTATTTCAAATTTTTTGCAAGTTACATGAATGCAAAATAGCTCTCTTTGCTTGAGTTCCCCATATGGGGTCAATCATAGAACATCACTCCACAAGACATATCCCAATAGATCTACTAAGAGTTTTAAATCGAGTAGCATCTAAGGGTTTAGTAAATAAGTCCGCAAGTTGATCATTAGTACCTACATGTTCAAGTACTATGCATTTATTTTCAACAAGCTCTCTAATGAAGTGATGGCGGATGTCAATATGCTTAGTTCTAGAATGTTGAACCGGATTCTTGGAAATATTAATTGCACTCATGTTATCACAAAAGAGAGTGAGAGTACCTTGGTTGAATCCGTAGTCTACAAGCATTTGTTTCATCCATAGGAGTTGTGTGCATCCACTCCCCGCGGCTATGTACTCGACCTCGGCCGTGGACAAGGAAATCGAGTTTTGCTTCTTGCAAAACCAAGACACCAAGTTGTTGCCTAGAAAGAAGCAACCGCCCGATGTGCTCTTCCTATCATCACAATTTCCTGCCCAATCCGCATCACTAAAGCCAACTAGACTAGCATTAGTGTCAAAAGAGTACCAAATCCCATAGTTGGATGTCCCATTCACATAGCGAATGATCCTCTTCACGGAAGAGAGGTGGGACTCCTTAGGATCCGCTTGGTACCTAGCACACACACCCACACTAAAAGATATATCGGGCCTACTTGCGGTCAAATAAAGCAAGCTACCTATCATGCCACGATATAGAGTTTGTTCCACACTTTTACCACTAACATCCTTGCTTAGCTTCAAAGTGGTACTCATGGGTGTATCACAATGTTTGGCTTTCTCTAAACCAAACTTCTTCACTAGGTTCTTAGCATATTTGGCTTGGGTTATAAAAATCCCATCATGCATTTGCCTAATTTGCAAACCTAGGAAGTAACTAAGCTCACCAACAAGACTCATCTCAAATTCAAGAGACATGACATCAACAAATTGTTGGACTTTGGTGTTGTTGGTGGAGCCAAAAACTATATCATCAACATATATTTGAGCTATGAAAAGCTCATCATTGTCTCTCTTGATGAATAGTGTCTTGTCAACACTACCTCTTGTGTAGTTGTTGTCAACAAGAAATTGAGTGAGGCGCTCATACCAAGCCCTCGGTGCTTGTTTCAACCCATAAAGTGCCTTCTTGAGGCGATAGACATGATTGGGGTGGTGTGCATCCACAAACCCCTTAGGTTGTTCAACAAACACTTCCTCTTGCAAGAAGCCATTGAGGAAGGCACTCTTGACGTCCATTTGGTGCAATTTGAACTTGTGCACGCAAGAGATGGACAAGAGAAGCCTAATGGACTCTAAGCGGGCAACGGGAGCAAAAGTCTCCTCAAAGTCGATACCCTCAATTTGAGAGTACCCTTGTGCTACAAGTCTAGCCTTGTTCCGCACTATGTTGCCATCCTCATCGGATTTGTTCCTAAATATCCATTTGGTGCCTATGACATTAGTGGTCTTAGGCCTAGGAACTAGAGTCCAAACCTCATTCCTTTCGAATTGGCTTAGCTCTTCTTGCATGGCAAGAACCCAAAATTCATCATTTAAGGCTTCTTCAACCTTTTTGGGTTCAATTTGAGAGGTGTAACATGTATAGCTAATAAGATTAGCAAGTTGGCGTCTAGTCCTAACACCCTCATTTACCTCTCCAATGATATCTTCTTTATCATGGAGTTTCCTAACCCATGGAGCGGGTTCTTTAGAGTCCAAGAGAGGAACTCTATCAATAGGTTGTGTGCCATCATTGTTGACATTAGATGTCCCAACATTAGGCGACACCACAACCTTCTCCAAAGGAGAATCATCACTAAAAATAACCTCCTCCTCATGATCATTAGACTTGAGCCTAGTATCATCAAATACGACATTGGATGATTCCATAACACTTAGAGTCTTTAAATTGAAAACTCTATAGGCTCTACTATTTAAGGCATAGCCAATAAAAATACCCTCATCACTCTTAGCATCAAACTTGCCAAGTTGATCACGGTCATTCAAAATGTAGCATTTGCTTCCAAAAGTGTGGAAGTAGCTAACATTTGGCCTCTTGCCTTTCCATAACTCATAGGAGGTGTTTCTAGTACCGGGCCTTAGGAACACTCTATTTCCTATATAGCAAGCCGTGTTAATGGCTTCGGCCCATAGGTTCCTAGGGACATTGTTGCTAAGCAACATCACACGGGCCATCTCTTGGAGGACCCTATTCTTCCTCTCAACAACTCCATTTTGTTGAGGTGTCCTAGGAGCAGAAAATTCATGGGAGATGCCTAAACCATTACAAAAGGTTTCAAAGGTGGCATTCTCAAATTCTCTCCCATGGTCACTTCTAATCCGTTTAATGCTTCTAATGTTAGAATTCATTTCATTTTGCAATTTAGTACAAAGCATTTTAAACTTATCAAAAGTTTCGGATTTTTCTCTAAGAAAATATGTCCATGTAAATCTAGAGAAATCATCAACACAAACAAAAATGTATCTCTTTCCACCCAAACTTTCGGTTTGCATGGGACCCATGAGGTCCATGTGGAGAAGCTCAAGTGGCTCCTTGGTGGTGAGATACTTACCCTTTTTGTGCATGCTTTTGGTTTGCTTTCCTTGTTGGCAAGATCCACAAATACCATTGGCTTTCTTCCCAAGCTTAGGGAGGCCACGCACACAATTGAACTTTCCAAGGGTCCGTAGATCCCTAAAGTTCATGTGGCCAAGTCTTTCATGCCACAACTCAATTTGCTCATCCATGGACACATGATTAGATACAATTCTAGCTTCAAGACAATAACAATTGTCGCTAGATCTCATGCCCTTCAACAAGGTTTGTCCATCGGGTTTTAGGATAGAGCAATAATCTTTAGAGAACAAGACGGAATATCCTTCATCACTAAGATGTGAAATGCTAATTAAATTGGCTTTCAAGCCATCAACAAATAAAGCATTGGATAAGGAGGGTAATCCGGGAACGGAAATGGTTCCTTTCCCTACAACATTTCTTTTGGATCCATCACCAAAAGTGACATTTCCACCTTCCTCCATAACAAGAGTCTCAAAGAAACTCTTGTTTCCCGTCATGTGCCTAGAGCACCCACTATCCAAGTACCAAAAATTAGAAGAATTTGCCTTCAAGGCTATTTGTGCAACATGGCAAACATTTTCATTCTTTCTAATCCACTTAGCAACAATTTTAGCTTTCTTAGTGGCCTTTGGTACATGTGCTCTACTATTTCTAGGATCATGCAAATCAACATTTTCATTCCTAGAAACATGCATCTTGGCTCTATTCTTTCTCTTTTCAATCATGCTTTGTTTTCTACACATTTTAATATATTGAAAGCAATTTGGTCTAATATGACCATCACAACCACAAAAGTGACAAATAGGAATGAAAAAGGGAATCATACCTCGCCTTTGAGTACGTCCATGTCTTTGTGGATATGAGGGTTCAATCCATCTTCGTTGTTGAACCGGTCTTGGTTGCTTCCAAGCTTGAGGTTGCATGATTGGTCTCTTTCCTTTGTGAGCCAATTTGGGAGGAGTGTTGGCTTGAGGAACCTTAGGAGGTTGAGCTTGAGTTTTCCTTCTTGGCCCCATTTTCACTTGTGCATTAGAACTTTGTCCTATTTCTAACTTTTTCTTAGGAGGTTGCACAAATGAAGTTTCTTCATTCTTCAAGCTCTTGACAAATATGGTCTTGTTAGAGGTTGAGATTTTCTTGCCATCTTCATACCCAAGACCTCTCTTGTCACTTGGACTATTTCCAACACCAAGTAAATGATCAAGCTTCTTGGTGCTAGAATCTATCCTAGCCAAGGACCCTTTAGCTTCTACAAGTTCCCTCTTCAAGCCTTCTTCACTTCTCTTGGACAAGTCTAACTCCTCAATTAGCTTATCCTCTCTCCTCTTCAATCTTTCCACTTGTTCACTTAAGTGGTCATTGTGAGCCGAAAGTTCAAGGTTTTCTTCTCTCAACCTCTCAATCTTTCTTGTGCTTTTAAGTGCTAAATCATTGAACTCGGCATGGTATTTAGCAAGCACCTTTTGCTCCACAAACTTCTTCTTGGAATTAGAAGAGGAGTCACTTTCTTCTTCACTAGAGTCAATTTCCTCTTGACTCAAATCTTCCTTTTCACTAGCACTTTTGCTCTTGTGAGAAGATGCAAAAGCTAGGAAGTTAGCCATGAGCTCTTCCTCACTTGAAGACTCATCTTCCTCATTGGAACCATCACTACTCCCACTCCATGTGGCGGCCATCACTTTACCCTTCTTCCTCTCATTGTGATTCGCACATTCGGGGGCAAAGTGACCAATCCCACCACACTCAAAGCATCGGACCCCTTTCCTTTCGGTCCTCTCTTGTCTAGGCTCAAACTTCTTGAAGGAACTCTTTTTCTTCAAATCTTGTCCTCTTGACCCAAATCCCTTCTTCTTCTTGAACCCCATAACCTTGTTGAACCGTTTCACAAATAAGGCAAGGTCTTCATCCGATTCATGCTTTGCCTCCTTTTCATCCTTAGATGCTTTCAAAGCTATTCCTTTAGACTTCTTAGGAGGAGTAGTGTTGCTAGGAGCCTTCCTAGACTCATATGCAAGGAGACGCCCAATTACCTCACTTGGCTTCATATCCATGTAGCCACTATTTTCTTCTATGGCCGTCACCTTTGATTCAAACCTATCGGGGAGAGATCTCATAATTTTTTGCTTGACTCTCCTATCCGAATACGGGTCTCCGAGTTGATGGCTTTGATTTACTATGTCCATCAATTTGATTTCGAAGTCGTTGAAGCATTCATCCTCTCCCATCCTAAGTAACTCAAATTGAGTTTGGAGGACTTGAAGCTTGGACTCCTTCACCACCTCGGTTCCCTCATGTGCAACTTGAAGGATGTCCCATGCCACTTTGGCAATTTGAGTATTCTGAATAAGCTTGTACTGATTCTCATCCATGGCACACATAATGGCATGCATCGCCTTCCTATTCCACTTAGAAGCCTCAAACTCTTGCGCGTTCCATTGCGCCTTAGGCTTCAAAACATCTTGTCCTCCACCCGCGGGAGTCATCATAGGGAGATCATATCCGTCTTCCACCGCCATCCATGCACGGTCATGAATTTGGCATATGTAGGATTCCATCTTCCCTTTCCATTGGGAATAGTTCAAACCGGTAAGAAGTGGAGGCCTTGTGCTAGAAGCACCTTCGTGGCCACCACCATTTCCACCGTTTCCACTCATAGTGTTTATGAATGAATGAAATGAATGCAAATGTATGAATAATCAAAAATCACACAAAATGCAAAACACACCAAAATAAAGCAAGGATCACCTATGTATGTCTAGGAACCCGCTCTGATACCAATTGAAACTAAATATACCACGGTGTGTATAAAGCTATCTAGAGGGGGGGTGAATAGATTTTACGCTTTTTACCCAATTTTTCGTGTTAGTCAAAATTACGAAATTACCCTCAAGATAATATAAACAAGCAAGTGTAATATGGTGCGGAAATTAAATTAACACTTGAATTTTTACGTGGAAACCCTCACGGGAAAAACCACGGGCTATGTAAGTAAGCCACACTCGAACCTCGAATCCACTAAATGTGCAAACGATTACAACCTAATCCCGGAAGTAATCACACACCTACCTAATCCCGGTATGAGTGAACCTAGTCCAATTTGCTTGCGATCTAAGCAACCTAATCCCGATTGCTACACACAAGACTTAGCTTCTCTTGAAGAGAATACAACCCTAAGTGAATATATGAAAATATCCAAAATGCAACATAGAGCAAGGGAAACCCTATATGCTTATCTAAGATGATTAATATGCAATTAAGAACAATCCTAGATATCAAAACTAAGTGACATGTCAAATAGTTAAGCTAATCAATATCAAGTATAAAACCTAATATGCTAGCACAATACAACTTCTCAAACATACATCATACTAATCTCAATTTTGTATCTAGAGCATACAAAATAACAATCAAGTAATTAATTGAGATTTGCTAGATAAATTAAACACAAAATATGTAAGATATTAGTGAAAAGCTTACCAAGCAAAGTATGATGAAGATTCCATGCTAGATGACATCTAGATGATCTAAGATGATGCTAGATGATGATTGATGATCATGAAATTGTGTTTGAGTAATTAAAAATGAGTTCTTTGTGTATTTTTCTTCTCTTGAAAAATATCCTAAGTATGAAGCATGAATAAGAACTCTTGTGAATGACCTAAAATCAAGTTAGCATATATATAGAGGCCATAAGTGAAGTGAGGTCGTTTTGAAAACTCGCCAGAAAAATACTCTGTGCGCTGGTGGACCTGCGCTGGTGGACCAGCGCATGACCAGCGCATAAGCCAATTTTGGCTTGAGCGCTGGACGTCAGGCGCTGCCACCAGCGCCAACCACCAGCGCCAGTCCAGCGGCGCCATACTGGGCGATCGGCGCTGGTGGCCGGCGCTGGTCCACACCAGCGCACGACCAGCGGCGCACCACTGGGCGATTTGCGCCGGTGAGCGGCGCTGGTGGACCGGCGCTGGTCGACCGGCGCTGGTGGACCAGCGCACAGTCCCAAAAATGTATCCCTCAAGCAATTTTGCAAGGGGTACAAAGTCAAACAAGATGCATCTTTAAAGCCTAAATGCTATGATGATTTCAACACAAGATGCAATCATAAAATCAAGCAAGAAGAGATGTAAATAATCATTTATGCACAACAAAAAGAAACACAACATACAAAGATTAAACATATGCATGAGTTGTGAGTGTGTGCATCTATCTCTTCAAGACAAGAAAGCACTTAGAATATTACCTTTGGTGCTTGTCAATAATGAGGTCTTCAAAGGGCCTAATGCACTAATTACAACATTTAAACTACCCTTACAAAGTATCCCCATTTATGGTTTGATCACGAAATAAGCCAATTAAAAACAACGGGAATCCTTACAGGTACAACTCTTCCAGCCAAAAATCAACGTTGATATGCTAAAGTGCGGCCTAGATGAGTTAGAAGAAAGAAGAGAGCGCGCACAAATAAGGAATGCAGCGTACCAACAGAGGGTAGCCAGATATTACAACTCGCATGTGCGTGAAAGGAGGTTCACACTTGGTGACTTAGTACTAAAGAGGGTGAATCCGGGAACAAGAGACAAGGCTGCAGGATCACTCGCAGACAAATGGGAAGGGCCTTATAAGATTACGGGGATAGCTGGCCATGGGGCATATCGCATTACTCGAGAAGGATTTGGCGAGCTACCCCGTCCATGCAATGCGCAGTACTTGAAGATATATTATCCTTAAGGGACAAGTTAGATTCTTTTGAATTCCTTCTATTTTTCTATTTAGCTTAGAGCAGTTTTTCGTTTTAGCATTTTTTTCTTTATGACTGTTAATAAAGTTGCAGGAAGTATTCAATAAAGAGTAATTTATTACTAAGAGATTCTCGATTCTGACTCGCCAAACGCAAAAGGCATTCGCCATCACACATAGCTATCATCACATGAAAACGAGCTTTATGCTCGCTGCAGCGATAACTGGCGAGAAATAAAAACTCAGGGCATGGTCGAAGAAAACCTGCCAAAACACTGAGTTCACCAAAATACAGCAACGGCAGCTGAATAAAAGATGAAAACATGTTAAAAACTTGTGTATGGTCGGATACATCCTGACAAACACCAAGTACGCCAAAATACAGCAATGGCAGCTGAATATAGCTATAAAACTCAATAAAAACTTGGTATATAGTCGGATACGTCCTGGCGAATACTAAGTGAGCCGAAAACTCAGCAATGGCAGCTGAATAAAGACAAAAGTAAGCTAAAACAACACTTGGTGAAAAACCAAGCAAAAGCCAAAACTCAGCAAAGGCAGCTGAATGAAGAAAAATATATATATTCATAAAACTTTGTATTATTTACAAATGAATGGACAAAAATAAATTTATAGTCTTCCAAAAAAAAACAACAGAAGAATCAACCGGCTGCAGGAGGGCCCTCGCTATCTTCCTCATCTTCAATCTCCTCATCTGAAGGCCAAATGACTGCCTCATCCTCCGTTGGCATAAAGGGCTCATAATCTCTCCCAGCAACGGGACCCAAATCGGGCTCAGCGCCAGAGCCAGAAAAACTACCCTTCTGACCCGAGTAGTAAGTGTTGAAAGCACGCTTGCTGGGAATCTCAAGATGCATAGGATGAGGCTCAGTCCGGTTATAACGGCAGTGGGCTTTCCATCTTTTCATCTGATCTTTAATCGAGTCCACACTGTGGGCCATATGCTGCTGGAGGGATTTGTCAAAACGCTTCAGAGCTTTCTCATTGGAATGATCCTTCATGGCAAAGAATTTCTTCGCCTGCCTCATGACTTTCTCAAATTCGCGCAATAAAAGCGCATCATAAGCAGGGGATCTCTTGAAGCGATCAACTGACTCAGCCTCCAGCACGGCTTTCAAGTTTTCAAAAATGAGATCGCGGGAAGATAGCTGGTTACGTAAATCCGCCGCTTCCAGTTCAGCCTTCTCCTTAGCCTCCTCAGCTACCCGCTCAGCCTCCAAACGTGCTGCGAAGGATTCTTGACTCGAAGATAGGAGCTCCTTCAACGAGCGAATTTCCTCCTCAGCAGCAGAAAGTTTTTCTTCAGCGGCTAGCCGAGCAGACAGATGACCGTCCGAGGATTCTGTCAACTGAGCGAACTGTTGAGCATGGGATTCTTCAGCGGAGAGCTTCTCGGCCGCCAAAACAGAAGCTTGCTCGCGCAAGCGCTTAATTTCACGAGAAGCTTTGATCCCGAACTTATAGCTCTCGCCCATCTCAGACATCATCTGAGGAAGAAGACAGCCAAAGTTAGAAAAAAAAGAATGAAAAATAAAAATACATAGATATTTGCGGCGAAGAACTTACCAAGGAGTGACAGTTGAAGAAAAACTCCATCTTCTTATTGCAAGACTTATTTTTAACATGCCCCCAGCCATCGCCGATATATACATCATTATTAGCCAAGTGGGAGCATATTTCAGTGGCCGAAAAATCGAAAAGGGACACGTTCCCTTCATCAGCTTCAACCGGTCCGGTAGGAGGAACTTCACGGGCCAAGCCCGAACCGGAAGCAGAGGTCCCCGCCTGATTTGATGGGCCTGGCCGATCAGTCGACTCAGATGGGCCAGATGGCCTAGGTTGATCTGAGACACCCGGCTCACCCACAACCACTGCAGGAGAAGCTGGCCGAGGAGAAGCTGGTTGAGGAGGATTAGCAGGGAGAGTCTGTTCATTAACCCCCTCAGAGGGAGGCGCCGCCACATTCTCCGCTTCAGCAGACCCCTCCGGTTGGGTAGGAGGTGCCTCGGCGACAGCCGGCTCCTGAACATCCTCCTCATCAGAAGAGACAACGAACTGCACTACCCGCGAAGCCCGTTTAGGAGGTCGAGCTGAGTGATCAGATGCACTTTCAGCGGGACGTTTATTCCTAGCTCTGGGAGCCAGGTCACTCGCAGGATCGAGGGGAGTCTCAGGAACATCCGCGTCAAAAATGGGGATGTCGCCAGCCACGCCTGAAACCCCCACCTTCCCTTTTCCTTTACGATTGGGGGCTGTGGCAGCAGGAACAGTCGCAGCAGTACTCGCAGCAGGAGTAGAAGCAGCAGCAGGAGTACTCGCGACAACCTTCGGGCGAACAGGCGATGGCCCTGACTCGACACGCCTCTTCTCAACATTACCAACCCCCCTTGAGGCGCCTGCTTTCTCCTTGCCTTTACGGCTGGGGGTAACAGCTGCAGTTGCAGCGGGAGTATTCACAGCACCCCCCCTAGAAACATCACCGGCCTCCTCGCCGCCGTCTGAGTGATCATCACCGTCAGGACTAGCAATTCCATCCTTAGCCAAACCAGCAGCATGCCTCTTGCTGGCAGCCTCGGAATTCTTCACCGCCCGTGCTTGCAAATCGCAAACGGTGTCAAAATCACACACTGCAAGGAAAATAAAACCAAGTGTCAACTAGGAGAATAAAATCAAGCGAGAAAACAAAGGAGGAACAGAGCGAGACTTACAGCGAGGGAGCCTTGCATGAAGCCGAGTGAAGATTTCAGAGGAAATCATCTTCTCCTCATCCAAGAGGAAGGATCTACCCCTCGAGTCCAAAGGAAGAACAGCCGCCGCGGCCAGATGAGAAACCTCCCTATCCGTCAAAGCAAGGGCCGCTTTCGACCAGGCTTCAGGAGATGTGAAATGCCTGGGAACCTTCCTCGCCAAAAGATTGTGGCGATTGCGAGCAGGTACATTTCGACCCCACTCGCCGCCGGCGAAAAACCAACTGTTTTTCCACCTTTTGTTTGAAGTAGGGAAACCCCAGATGAAACCCTTCTTCTTCTCATCACTGGAGACCTCAACCTGACCAGGGTTCGCCACACCCTCGGGAATCCAGTTCTCCACCGGCGAGGAAAGAAGAAAGTATGTGCCACCATTGCCCGCCTGTCTCAAAGTATAAAAATGGCGGATCTCGCGGGGCGTAGGAGGCCCGTAACCCTTCAACTTCCACATAAGACACAGGCACATCAGTATCCTGTAGCTATTTGGGGCGAGCTGGGCCGGCGCAATTTGAGCCTCCGCCAAAAACCTGGCAATAAAAGGCTGAAGAGGGAGAGTTACCCCACAACTGAGCATAGCTCCGTAAATGGCGACCGCATTTTCGGGAGGATTCCATACAGCCCGGTCGCCAGGTAACATAAGAGTCACCGAGTCTGGAATGTCGAAACGACTCTTGTATTTACGAAGCTCGCCCTCGCCGACTACATTTACTTCTGTGTTGAAAGAACATGGGCGAGCTGGCGAGAAAAGCAGCCTATCCCTCTGATGGTCTTCAACATCAGAGTCAACAACCGTCTGCACATCTAGCAGAGATTCACGAGGAGCCCTAGTGGAGCGTCGCTTACTGCTTGTAGTTTTAGGAGATCTCGTCATCGCTGGAGAATCACTGTCAAAAGATGGAGGAGAGATGTCAGGATTAGAAGTATTCTCAAAAAATGGAATATCAACGGAAATTGGGACCGGAGAATCTGGACGAAAGTTGCCAATCAAAGATTCAATTTTGTCCGCAGTACACTTATCACCAAGCTCCATAGCTTGCATCATCCGATTAAAAAGAAAAGAGCGCAGGGAGGGATCCATGAAAACTCACCAGAAAACCCTAGACTCGCAAAATGTGCAGAAAAGATCAGAGACACGGAGAAACAAGAAGAGTCGAAATCCGGTGAACCGACCGACAATTAAAGGCACAAGAAAAGGACTGTAGTTAGCTCTCGAAAAAATAAAAGAGACGAAAGTAGGAGATCAGTTGTTCTTTCTTCTGCTCTGATAAAACACGATGAAGCAAATAAAGAGAAAGAGGAGAAACGATCGGGCCTTAAAAAGAGGGAACTTCGAAATTCAAAAAAGAGCAATCAAGTACAATGATATGTATTTAATGAGAATGACGGCCACTATTACCAAACCGCAACAGTCACCACCCGATAAGTGACATGTGGCATCTTGGGGATAACCAAGCCGTCAGAACGTCCCTTCACCTGTCAAACAAGTGGAAACGCCAGAAGATATGTGGTTCAAATTGAAAGCGTGCACCGGAAGAATTAATTAATAAATACAGCGCGTGGTTAAAAGAAGGAGTTATTGCAAAAATGCGTTGAAGTCTCATAAACATAAATATAAATACTACTCGCAGAGGCAAACGAAGTAGGAAGGACAAGTCATTCGCCCAGCTCGAAGTATTTATGGGGGTATTGTTGTATGTATAAACTCGCCCAACTGACACGTCATCAAAGGAGCTAACAAAAGGTTGCCACGTCATTCATTGACCGGGTCAAGGGAAGAAGTTTGACCAGTCAGGATGATAAAATAGCTTAGACCAGAGGGAAGTCAAAGGCATGGTCGCCAAAACCAAAAACCTACTCGCCGAATATAGAAGTGCACTTGCCAGATACGCAATACCCAAAAAATAAAGGTACTCGCTGGACCAGCACACTGGGCTCGAACCGACTCGGCAGAAACACAGAAGCAACAAGGAATCATAAAAAGGAAAGAAGACCCAATCCGTGACAAAAAAGGATCCTAATACAAATCAACAAGGGGAAACCCTAAATAAACATGTATAAATAGAATCACCTATCCCACGAGGAAGGGGTTCAGAAAGATAGAGAGAGAGAAAAGAGAGCAATTGTGAGAGATTAGAGTGTGTAACAAAGCAACGAAAACCTAGTATTATTTTTCTGCCCTCAGGGGCGCCGTGGTTTTTTCCCATTCAAGGGTTTTCCACGTAAAACTTGTCTTTTGCATGTGTTCTTAATTTTCTTGCTTCATATTAAATTGATTTAATTGTTGAGTGCGTGGCAATCCAAATTTCACCGTCAACAAGCGCACAGCCCCAAAAATTGCATCCCACATGCAATCATGCAAGGGGTACAAAGTCAAACAAGATGCATCCTAAAAGCCTAAATGCTATGATGTTTTCAACACAAGATGCAATCATAAAATCAAGCAAGAAGAGATGTAAATAATCATTTATGCACAACAAAAAGAAACACAACATACAAAGATTAAACATATGCATGAGTTGTGAGTGTGTGCAACTATCTCTTCAAGACAAGAAAGCACTTAGAATATTACCTTTGGTGCTTGTCAATAATGAGGTCTTCAAAGGGCCTAATGCACTAATAACAACATCTAAACTACCCTTACAAAGAATCCCTATTTATGGTTTGATCACGAAATAAGCCAATTAAAAACAACGGGAATCCTTACAACTACTTCTGTTCATTTTTGCTTTACTTTTCTTTATCTTACATTGATTGTATATCTTGTAAATTGATTAACTCTTGTATTAGTGAAATCAATTCATTTGCTAAATCTTGTCAAGTGTGCATTTTCTTTGTTATATTCCGCATCATTTTTAATATTGGAAGAATTTGAGTATATACCTATTCACCCCCCCACCCCCCCTCTCGGTATATTTTGCACTACTACTTAAGGGAAATTTCAGACCCGTAAAAAACCAGTTCTAAAACCTTGTTTTAGAAAAAAGACATCGACTTTTCAAAAAAAAAAGAACGCATATAACACATCGATATCTCCTTCTCTCTCTCTCTCTCCACTTCCTTATCTCTCATTCTCTCTCTCCTCCGATCGTAACCAACAACCTCTGCCACCCCAAAGTTGACTTCTCGCCAGGCCTTCTCTTTACTTCGTTGTCGACCACACACTTAAGATTTGATTTCAGCTGCCTCATCTCTCATTATTTTGATTTCAGCTTCAACACCTAGTACTTGATTCCAGGTTAGTTCTTATCTTTATTTGTGTTAATTAATTTAGGGGTTTTATCTAAGTCTTAAACTTATTTTCGTTTGATTTTTTTTTTTTCTGGTTTTGTTGTTTTATAGGGTTTTTTTTTTTTTTTTGTTACTGATTATTAAATATGATTACTATTATTTTCTGTTGATTATTGAATATGATTACTATTAATATGATTACATGTGTTTGTTATGCCTTGTTTTTTATTTCTCTTAATCTTTTCACTTATAATTTATTGTGGTGATTCCACATTTGTTTGTTTGCTCAGAAATTTCTCAAGAGAAGAAAGTGATTGAGTTATTGTGACATTTTACTGAAGAAATGAACTTATTTTTTATTTACTTTTCCGTTTCCATGACTAAAACTTTAAAATTGGCATATGAAAATTTATTTGAGGTTAGGTTTGAAACAAATTACGGTGTGTTCAATATTAATCTAGAGGGGGGCGGTGAATAGATTTTAACCGATTTTACCAATTTTCGTGTATGGTCAAGATTACGAGCAAGTGTAATATGTGCGGAATTTAAATAACACTTGATATTTACGTGGAAACCCTTACGGGAAAAACTACGAGCTAGTAAGTGCACCACACTCGAACCTCGAAACCACTAAATGTGATAAACGATTACAACCTAATCCCGGTATATAATCTCACACCTACCTAATCCCGGTATAAGTGAACCTAGTCCAATTGCTTGTGATTTACGCAACATAATCCCGGAAGCAACACAAGACTTAATTCTCAATGAAGAGATAATAAAATCCTATGTGAATATATGATGATATTCAAAGAGCAAACAAAGCTAGGGAACCTTAGATGCTTATCTAGGATGCAAAAATGACAATAAATACAATCCTAAATATCAATGGCTAAATGACATGTCAAATAGCTTAGTTAAACATAGATTATAAAAACCTAGATAGCTATCACAATACAACACTCAATCAATACATCACAAACAATCTCTATCTTGTATCTAGCATATAATCTAAAAACATACAAGTACATGAAGAGATGACTTGATAGGAAAGATAGATGAAGTTAGTAAAAATCTTACCAAGCAAGTTGTGATGATGCAAAACCATGCATGGATGCATCCTATATGGTTATGGATGATCCTAGATGAACATTAATGAACAAAGGAAAAACTTTGAATGTTTAAAAGTGAGTTCTTATGAATTTTTTCTCTTGAAAAATATGGTAAGGAAAAATATGATTTCTGAACTCTTAAAAATGACCTAGAAATGAAAGAGACATATATATAGTATGTCAAAATGAAGTGGTGCCGTTTTGAACATTTGCTATAAACTGGCGATTCTGTGACCACGGACCGCAGAACAAGGGCACAGAATTCAGTCAACCGAGTTGACTAACAATTCTGCACCTCTTTCTACGCCTTAGGCCGCCGAACAAGGGTGCCGAAATAAGACCTGACATTTTGGTCCCAATTCGGCGGCCTTGTTTTGCGGTCACTAAACGCCAAACCAAGGGCGTCGATTTGGACCAGAAATAGAGCACCTAAATCTACACCCCTGTTCTGTGGCCACCGACCGCTGAACAGGGCGCTGATTTGCTTTCTAACTTGCAACCTAAAATCTAAACATGTTATGGCACAACAAGCAAGATGCAATCATCAAAGAATGCATGAAGAGATTTTTAAAGCAATAAAGTGCACAAATAAAAACACACAGCATATGAATAAGAATTATGCATGAGTTGTGAGTGTGTGTGCAACTAATCTCTTCAAAGCAAGTTAAGCACATAGAAGTTTACCTTTAGTGCTTATCAAGATGAGGTCTTGAAAGGGCTTTGAGCTTGAACAACAATACCTAAGCTGCCTTTACAATTAACCTCAATTGTGGTTTGTCTACGAAATAAGCCAATCAATAAATGAGACCTTACAATCTTCCCCTTTGGCTATTTCGTGACAAAACCACCACTCACATTGATTTCTCACAATAAAATAGAAACTACATGTCAACAATGATTTTCTACATTACAAAGAGATATTTTAAAAACTGAATCTTGAAGTCTTCAATCTTTTGTAGAACAATCAATCCCTGAAAATAAGGTTTCTATACTTTCCAATACAAGTAAAATGTGAGATTAATCAAGTGAGAACATAAACAAGCATTTGCATTCTAAGAGTTTAAGCACAACATTATGCAATGTATGTGAATGCAATGCTCCCCCTCAAAGGGTTACTCCCCCTCAATATGAAATCTCCCCAACATGCACATTTGCTAATTACAATTAGCAACTCCCCATACCACTTCTACTCCCCCTTTTTGTCAGGATATAGGCAAAAGAGTAGTCCCCAACCAGATCACTTCTAGCAAAGAGAGATAGTAGTATACAAGATATTTGCATAATCATATAAGTCACTTTATGCATCTCAATTAATTGGAGAAAAACAAGGATATTTATTTAATGAAAATGTGTGAATTAAAAATGCTTTGCATACAAGACATGTAGCATTCAAGTCCAAAATACAATGGTATTTGGCAAAGCAAATGACAAAAGTTTCTAATAAGAATTCAAACCAATTTCACCATTGTCACGTGAGAAGCAAGGATATAGAGATTTTATTGTTTTTCAATATAAGAGCAACTATATCCAACATTATAAGCGAAACATAGCATGAGCGACTTTGCACCCTATTCGATTTTTCCGGGTAAGATACCTATATGATAGTAGCCATGTTCAAATAATAAAAAAAAAAAGACATTTGGATTTTAAAATCCTTTAAACGGATATAAGATCCTTTATTCATTTTAAGTCTCATAAGTATTTCACACAAGTTTTGCATTTAAGAATTGCAATCATCAATTCATGCTTTTTCATTTGAGTATGTTATTTGAATTTCATGCTTTTCATGTAACATTAGCATGTTATTAAAGAAACATCATGTCATGGAGATAACTATAGGTTATTCAAAATGTACTTCCTATGAAGATCTCCTAGTCCAAAAATACATATTTGAACATAAATATGACATGGATTGTAGTCAAAGCAAGGTTCACACTTATTGAATTGAAAACATATATACATATGTGCAACCAAGCTTACTCAAGCAATTAAAAAAAAAGAAGCATAAGATATTTCAAATTTTTGCACATGACAAGTATGCAAAATAGCTCTCTTTACTTGAGTTCCCCATATGGGGTCAATAGCCAAAACTCATCACTCCACGAGACAAATCCCAATAGATTTACTAAGTGTTTTAAATCGAGTAGCATCTAAGGGTTTAGTAAATAAGTCCGCTAGTTGATCATTAGTACCTACATGTTTAAGTACTATGCATTTATTCTCAACTAGTTCTCTTATGAAATGATGGCGGATGTCAATATGCTTAGTTTTAGAATATTGAACCGGATTCTTGGAAATATTAATAGTACTCATGTTATCACAAAAGAGAGTGAGTGTACCCTTGGTTGAATCTGTAGTCTACAAGCATTTGCTTCATCCAAAGGAGTTATGTGCATCCACTCCCCACGGCTATGTACTCGGCCTCAGCCGTGGACAAGGAAATCGAGTTTGGCTTCTTGCAAAACCAAGACACCAAGTTGTTGCTGAGGAAGAAGCAACCGCCTGATGTGCTTTTCCTATCATCACAATTTCCTGCCCAATCCACATCACTAAAGCCTACAAGACTAGCATTAGTGTCAAATGAGTACCAAATCCCATAGTTGGATGTCCCATTCACATAGCGAATGATTCTTTTAACCGAAGAGAGATGGACTCATTAGGATCCGATTGGTACCTAGCACACACACCTACACTAAAAGAGATATTGGGCCTACTTACGGTCAAATAAAGCAAGCTACTAATCATGCCCCGATACAACGTTTGTTCCACACTTTTTCCACTAGCATCCTTGCTTAGCTTCAAAGTGGTACTTATGGGTGTATCACAATGTTTGGCATTTTCAAGACCAAACTTCTTCACTAGGTTTTTGGCATATTTGGCTTGGGTAATAAAAATCTCATCATCTAATTGCCTAATTTGTAAACATAGGAAGTAACTAAGCTCACCAATAAGACTCATCTCAAATTCATGAGACATAACATCAACAAATTGTTGGACCTTGGTGTTGTTGGTGGAGCCAAACACTACATCATCAATATATATTTGAGCTATAAAGAGCTCATCATTGTCTTTCTTGATGAATAGAGTCTTTTCAACACTACCCCTTGTGTAGTCATTGTCAACAAGAAATTGAGTAAGGTGCTAATACCAAGCCCTCGATACTTGTTTCAACCCATAAATAGCCTTCTTGAGGCGATAGACATGGTTGGGGTGGTGAGCATCCACAAACCCCTTGGGTTGTTCAACAAACACTTCCTCTTGCAAGAAGCCATTGAGGAAGGAACTCTTGATGTCCATTTGGTGCAATTTGAACGTATGCACACAAGAAATGGACAAGAGAAGCGTAATAGACTCTAAGTGGGCAACATGAGCAAATGTCTCCTCAAAGTCGATACCCTCAATTTGAGAGTACCCTTGTGCAACAAGTCTAGCCTTGTTACACACTATGTTGCCATCCTCATCGGATTTGTTCCTATATATCCATTTGGTGCCTCTGACATTAGTGGTCTTAGGCCTAAGAACTAAAGTCCAAACCTCATTCCTTTCAAATTGGTTTAGCTCTTCTTGCATGGCAAGAACCCAAAATTCATCATTTAAGGCTTCATCAACCTTTTTGGGTTCAATTTGAGAGGTGTAGCATATAAAGCTAATGAGATTAACTATTTGATGCCTAGTCCTAACACCCTCATTCACATCTCCAATAACATCATCCTTCGTTATGGAGTCTTCTAACCCATAGAGCGGGTTCAGTAGAGTCCAAGAGAGGAACTCTATCAAGAGGTTATATGTCCTCATCATTAATGTTAGACGTCCCAACATTAGGAGTCTCCACAACCTTCTACAAGGGAGAGTCATCATCTAAAGCAACCTCCTCCTCATGGTCATTAGACTTGAGCCTTGTATTATCAATGACAACATTGGATGATTCCATGACGGTTCGAGTCTTCAAGTTGAAAACTCTATAGGCTCTACTATTCAAGGCATAGCCAATAAAGATACCCTCATCACTTTTAGCATCAAATTTGCTATGTCGATCACGGTTATTTAAAATGTAGCATTTGCTTACAAAGGAGTGGAAGTAGCTAACATTTGGCGTTTTACCTTTCCATAACTCATAAGAGGTATTTCTAGTTCCAGGCCTTAGGAAAACTCTATTCCCTATATAGCAACCCATATTGACGGCTTTGGCCCATAAGTTCTTAGGGACATTATTGCTAAGCAACATCACATGAGCCATCTCTTGAAGGACCCTATTCTTCCTCTCAACAACTCTATTTTGTTAAGGTATCCTAAGAGCCAAAAACTCATGGGAGATGCCTAAGCTATTGCAATAGCTTTCAAAGACGGCATTCTCAAACTCCTTCCCATGGTCACTTCTAATCCGTTTTATGCTTTTAATGTTTGAGTTCATTTCATTTTGAATTTTATTAGAAAGCATTTTAAACTTGTCAAAAGTTTCAGATTTTTCTCTAAGAAAATAAGTCCATGTGAACCTAGAGAAATCATCTACAAAATATACATATATATATATCTTTCCACCTAAACTCTCGGTTTGCATAGGACCCATAAGATTCATGTGGAGAAGCTCTAGGGGCTCCTTGGTGGAGAGATACTTTCCCTTTTTGTGCATACTTTTAGTTTGTTTTCCTTGTTGGCAAGGTCCACAGACACCATTGGTTTTCTTCTCCAGCTTGGGAAAACCACGCTCACTATTGAACTTATCTAAGATTCGTAAATCCCGAAAGTTCATGTGGCCAAGTCTTTCATGCCACAACTCAATTTGCTCATCCTTGGACACATTGTTTGAGACTATTCTAGTTTCAAGACAATAGCAGTTGTCACTAGATCTCATACCTTTCAACAAGGTTTGTCCATTGGGCAATAGGATTGAGCAATCATTTTTACTAAATAAGACGGAAAGTCCTTTATCAGTTAGATGTGAAATGCTTATTAAATTGGCTTTCAAGCCATCAACAAATAAAGCATTAGACAATAAAGGTAATCCGGGAATAGAAATGATTCCTTTCCCTACGACTCTTTTTTTGGATCCATCACCAAAGGTGACACATCCTCCTTCCTCCATGACAAGAGTCTCGAAGAAACTCTTGTTTCCCGTCATGTGCCTAGAGCGCCCACTATCTAAATACCAAAAGTTAGAAGAATTTGCCTTTAAGGCTATTTATGCAACATGACAAACATTTTTATTCTTTCTAATCTACCTAGGTAAAACATTTTCTTTCCTAGTGGTCTTTGGTACATGGGCTCTAGATGTCCTGGGATCATGCAAATTAATCTTATCATTCCTAGGAACATGCATCATGACTCTATTCTTTTTCTTCTCAATCATGCTTCTAGTTCTACACATTTTAATATAACAAAAGCACCTTGGTCTAATATGACCATCAAAACCACAAAAATGACATGTAGCAATAAAATAAGGAATCATACCATGTCCTTGTGCTTGCATAGGAGCCTTCCCATGTTTTTGTGGTTGCATTGGTTCATTTTGTCTTCGTTGTTGAACCGGTTTAGCTTGCTTCCTTGGATGAGTTTGAATGATTGGTCTCTTTCCTTGATAAGCCAATTGTTGAGGAATGTTGGCTTAGGGTTGTCTTCTTTGAGCCACCTTCACTTGTGCACTATGTGAACATTGTCATAGATCAATCTTTTTCCTCGGAGTTTGCACCGGTGAAGCTTCTTGGTTGCCCAAGGTCTTGACAAACACGGTCTTGTTAGGAGTGGAGGTCTCCTTACCATATTCAAATCCAAAACTTCTTTTGTCACAAGGGCTCTTTCCAACACCAAGCATGTGGTTAAGCTTCTTGGTGCTAAAATCCATCCTAGTTAGTGACTCTATAGCTTAATCAATGTCATGCCCCGACCCGAAAGTCAAGACGTGGCCTTACATTCTTACAAATAGCTTACAAAATGCGGAACTAAATTTTTTATTTTTTTTAATACAATAACTTATTCCCAAATCCCATAATAAAAGAACATTAACAACATTCTGAAGGATAAATAAACTCCTATCACTTAGGGAACCAAGGACTAAGATCCGTTGAGATGTCAATCCATGCTATGCGCGAAACACAATCTTAGGAATCTGGAATCACAATGTACTAAGTGAGTTTGGAAACTCAGTAAGCATACTAAACATAATTTTTATTCATATACAAAATATCTCAAATTACAAAAATCCATAACTTTCAAAACACAGTTCACAAATCATTTGAATCATATACTTATCAAATTTTGCTAGGTTCCCTTTTGCCATTATTGCATAGTAGGACTTTTCACATATCACAAAGTAGAGCCAAAGTCACCCGTCGGCAACTAATGTATACAGGGAAAGTGCAAGTGAGGATTTCTTATTTTTAAAAACACAAAACACTCATGCCCAAAGGTAAGAGCCAGACCCTCGTTGTGATCAACGACGAGTCCTCCCACATGCACTAATACGTCGACACACGAATGTGAAGACTCTTTAGTCCCTAGAGTACTCTAGAGGACACTTCCCATAAACCACACACATATCAAATCACATATCACATAAGGCTCCACACAAATTTACAGAGGTGCCTACTAGAGATAATAAACAAAAGTAGCCAAGTGATAACGTATTGTATGTACCATATATTCACATTTCAAAATGCATACTTATCATGTGTCAAAGCATTTTGAACACATTTCGAAAACATTCACAAACAAATTTCATATACATATAACATTGTGATTCCGTTTCGAAAATGGGTCTAGTATACTTACATCTTAGCAAATCCAAATAAGAGCAATTGTCCACGAAGCTAATTATCCAATCCTTAGCCTAAGATCATATAATAATACAAATATCAGAGGCTTAATCATGTCTAGGAATGGAATTAGGGCTGTTATAAGGCTCCACAACCGAAATCCTATTACTAGAGACTAATCAGTGTTGTTTTGAAAACCGAACAGTGTCTGATGTATGAATTTTTAATCTATCACTCACATGCTGGAAAATTCTGAAACTTTTCGGATATACTTTAGACATACTTAGGTATTTACATAAATAGTTTCAGAATTTAATAAAATAAGTAAGTATCTTAAGATAATTTAGACATCCTAGTATTCTGATCTGTCTCGAATTGGACAGTCCCGAATACTACTAACCATTTGAATTTTTAAAAATTATTCATGTATCAAATTGATATGAAATCTTCAAAATAGTTTAGACAACACATATAAGGTTCCAAGATAAAAGTTTCAAAGTTAAGTACATTAAATTAATATTTGGGGTAATTACCCTAGTGGCCATCAACTCTTGCCACCACTATCAAAATGGCCATTAGATGGGAAAATGGATGGAAAATGGCCATTTTTGGTAAACATAGTTACACTAATGGCCATTCCATCCAATTCCATCCATTTCCATCTATTTCCATCCAATTCCATCCAATAAATGGCATTTTGGTAAATATAAGGATGACATTAATTTATTTTAGATATTTTTTGGAAATCAATTTTTTCTTTTGTTTTTTGAAACAAATAATTATATTTAGGGTGTACATATACATATAGCATATCTCAAACATATATATATATATATATATATATACATATATATTTCTTTTCAATTTATCTCAAATATATTTTTTAGAATTTTTAGATTTTGTAACCTTAATCTTTTCAAAAAAGAATATATATATTTTTTCAACTTATCTCAAATATGTTTTTTAGAATTTTTTTATTTTATAGCCTTAATCTTCTCAATATATATATATATATATATATATATATATTTCTTTTCAACTTATCTCATATATATTTTTTAGAATTTTTATATTTTGTAGCCTTAATCTTCTCATAAAATAAATACATATATATATATATATATATATATATATGTGTGTGTGTGTGTGTTTGAGATATGCTATACGTATATACACACTAAATATAATTATTTGTTTCAAAAAACAAAAGAAAAAATTGATTTCCAAAAAACATCTAAAATAAATTAATGTCATCCTTATATTTACCAAAATGCCATTTATTGGATGGAATTGGATGGAAATGGATGGAATTGGATGGAATGGCCATTAGTGTAACAATGTTTGCCAAAAATGGCCATTTCCCATCCATTTCCCCATCTAATGGCCATTTTGATAGTGGTGGCAAGAATTGATGGCCACTAGGGTAATTACCCCTTAATATTTTTAACGTATTTATACTTTTGGATTTCGAAATCTGTCCATCACTGGACAGATTGTAGTATCTGACTTTGAAAATTCATGACTAATTCAATAAAACCCCCAAAATAGTGAGATAATTTTAGAAACTCTAAAAACTTGTTTATAGACATCCGTACAAAAAATCACAATTTTTGAAGAAGTATAACATAGTGAAAACGATTTTCAAAATCGGACTATATTATAAAAACTGATATTTCCAGCAATACTGTTTCAAACTCAAAAATTCATAAAAATAGAATACTTATTATTTTGAACCGAAACGAATTTCTTCGAATCCCTTAGTCAGTCTAGTTCAAAATCTCAAAATCCAAATCACAAAAATTTCACAATTAAATTATCTATAATTTTCGGAATTAGCACTGGTCAGCCTCAAGTAAACAAATATCAGAAAAATGAAACCAAACAATGACCTTAATATGCTTCTAGGATCCCAACTTGATCAAAACCTTAACTTTGAATCCTCTAAGCATCTAAGCATACTTACATAAAATTTACATACTGGAAAACATAATAACCAAGGGTGAGTTTCCTTACCTCGAATACGTACGGATCCGTTCTAGCTCTAGAAATTCAAAAATCACTCTCACATTAATCTCTAGAGGTTAGGACTCCAAAGAAAGAACTCATTTTCCTCATTATTTCTCTAGTATATCTCTCTCTTGTGCTTCAACTTTGTTTTTAAACTTGCCCAAGACAAGTAGAGAGAAGGAGAATTATTGCTTGTTATTAGTCAAAGGAGAAAAACATCAATAATAATCAACCTTATCTCCACTGATTCCTTCTTTTGAACAATTAGCCACCCCTTTCGTTTATCTTCATTAGGAAAGTCTTAAAAAAAACCAAGTCAAGCACTCACACCACAATCAAACTCTCACCTACTACCAATGAGTCTTGCCTAATCCATGTGATTTTCCAACAATTAATAATTACAATTAGACTTATTTGGGTGTTTCACTATTCCACTAACCACACCACCCCTATGCAATTAATGACTAACTCAAATTTTCCACAAAGTTACTCTAGTCTTTGGAAAAATTCTCAAAAGCCTACTAACTCCCCCAACAATTCAACAATAATTACTACAATATGCCTAGTCATTAAAATAAATAAATTAAAAAGAATTTGAGTCTCACACCATTTCTTCTTTCTCTACCACTCTTGGCCGAATCCTCCATCTCTCTCACACATTTCCTTTCTTGCATACTTCTCCTTATTGTTATAATATGAAAGGCATAGGAAAGGGTCAAAAAATGAAGGAAAGTGGCATAATAATTAAAACCATATTTGGGCCCTATCTAATTTAATATTGAACAATCATTAATTCCCTTCAATAATTGTTCTTCTATTTCTAATAAAATGATGAACTAAAAGAAAACCGAATTTGGGTCTTACAATTAAGCTCCCTCTTCAAACCTTCTTCATTCCTCTTAGATAAGACTAACTCCTCTCTTAGCTTATCTTCATTCTTTATGGATCTCACTATTTCTTCACTCAATTGGTCTACATGTGTTGAGAGTTCTATGTTTTCCTCCTTCAATCTTATAATTTCTCTCTTGTTTTTTAACCTTGAATTCTCAAATTTGACCATGTACTCCCTAAGATCCATCATATTCACATTTTCATTAGTGGAGTGAGATGAAGAGCCATCATCACTTGAGTCAATTTTCTATTGACTCTCATTCTCTTCTTCACTAGAACATTTTCTCTTGTGGGAGGAGGCAAAGGCTATGAAGTTAGCCATGAGCTCTTCATCATCCGAAGACTTATCTCCCTCTTTGGAGTCATTACTTCCACTCCATGTGGCGGCTATCATTTTTCCCTTTTCCTTGTCATTGTGATTAGCACATTCAAGGGCAAAGTGACATATCCCACCACACTCATAGCATCGGACCCTCTCCTTTCGGTCTTCTCTTGTCTAGGCTCAAACTTCTTGAACGAAGTCGTTTTCTTCAAGTCTTGGCCCTTGGATCCGAAACCCTTTTTCTCGGACTTGTAGAATTTCTTGAACCTTCTTATCAACAAGGCCATTTCTTCGTCCGAGTCATCATTCCCCTCCTTCTCATCTCTGAGGCTTTCAAAGCTATTCTCTTTTGCCTTTCAGGAGGTGTGGAGGTAGGACCCTTCCTAGACTCATAAGCTAGAAGTCTCCCAATCACCTCACACGGCTTTATATCCTTGTAGGAGCTATTCTCCTCTAAAGCCGTCACCTTGGACTCAAATCTATCGGGGAGAGATCTCATAATCTTTTGCTTGATTCTCCTATCCGAATACGGGTCACCAAATTGATGACTTTGGTTCACAATGTCCATCAACCTTACTTCGAAATCGTTGAAGCATTCGTTCTCACCCATCCTAAGCAATTCGAATTGCGTTTAGAGAACTTGAAGCTTCGAGTCATCAACAACTTCGGTTCCCTCGTGTGCAACCTCTGGGATGTCCCATGCCTCCTTAGCTATCCTAGTGTTTTGAATCAACTTGTATTGATTCTCATCCATTGCACATAGGATGACATGCATCGCCTTCCTATTCCGTTTTGATGACTCAAACTCTTGCATGTTCCATTGCGCTTTAGGTTTGAGCACATCCTCTCCTCCACCCGTAGGAGTCATCATAGGTGATGTGTAGCCGTCTTCAACCGCCATCCATGCCCTATCATGGATTTGACAAATATACGACTCCATCTTGCCTTTCCAAGAGGCATAATTCAACTCGGTGAGTAGGGGAGGTCTCGTGCTAGAAGCACCCTTGTTGCCACTTCCATTTCCGCCTTTTCCACTCATAACGTTTATGACTGAATGAAATGAATGCAAATGTATGAATGATCAGAAATCACACAAAATGCAAAACACACCAAAATGAGCAAGGATCATCTAAGTATATCTAGGAACCTGATCTAATACCAATTGAAACAAATTACGGTGTGTCCAATATTAATCTAGAAGGGGGGGTGGGGGGTGAATAGATTTTAACCGATTTTATCCAATTTTCGTGTATGGCCAAGATTACGAAAAAACCCATATCTAGTCAAATTATATAACAAGTGTAATATGTGCAGAATTTAAATAACACTTGATATTTACGTGGAAACTCTCATGGGAAAAACCACAGGCTAGTAAGTGCGCCACACTCAAACCTTAAATCCACTAAATGTGATAAACGATTACAACCTAATCCCGGTATAAGTGAACCTAGTCCAATTGCTTGTGATTTACACAACCTAATCCCGGAAGCAACACAAGACTTAATTCTCAATGAAGAGATAATAAAATCCTATATGAATATATGATGATATTCAAAGAGCAAACAAAGCTAGGGAACCTTAGATGCTTATCTAGGATGCTAAAATGACAATAAATACAATCCTAGATATCAATGGCTAAATGACATGTCAAATAGCTTAGCTAAACATAGATTATGAAAACCTAGATAGCTATCACAATACAACACTCAATCAATTCATCACAAACAATCTCTATCTTGTATCTAGTATATAATCTAAAAACATACAAGTAAATGAAAAGATGACTTGATAAGAAAGATACTAAAATTAGATGAAGTTAGTAAAAATCTTACCAAACAAGTTGTGATGATACAAAATCATGCATGGATGCATCCTGTATGGTCATGGATGATACTAGATGAACTTTGATGAACAAAGGAAAAGCTTTGAGTGTTTAAAGGTGAGTTCTTGTGAATTTTTTCTCTTGAAAAATATTCTAAATAAAAATATGATTTTTGAACTCTTAAAAATGGCCTAGAAATGAAAGAGTCATATATATAGTATGTCAAAATGAAGTAGTGCCGTTTTGAACATTTGCTATAAACTGGTAATTTTGCGCCCTTGATTATGCGGCCACGGACTGCAGAATAAGGGTGCAGAATTCAGTCAACCGAGTTGACTAACAATTCTGCACCTCTTTCTGCGCCCTAGGCCATCAAACAAGGGCGCCGAAATGAGACCTGACATTCTGGTCCCAATTCGGCAGCTTTGTTTTCCGGTCACTAAACGCCGAACCAAGGGTGCCGATTTGGACTAGAAATAGAGCACCTAAATTTGCGCCCCTATTCTACGGCCACCGACCGCTGAACAGGGCCCCGATTTCCTTTCTAACTTGCAACCTAAAATCTAAACATGTTAAGGAACAACAAGCAAGATGCAATCATAAAACAATGCATAAAGAGATTTTTAAAGCAATAAAGTGTACAAATAAAAACACACAACATATGAATAAGAACTATGCATGAGTTGTGAGTGTGTGTGTAACTAATCTCTTCAAAGCAAGTTAAGCACATAGAAGTTTACCTTTGATGCTTATCAAGATGAGGTCTTGAAAGGGCATTGAGCTTGAACAACAATACCTATGCTACCATTACAATGAACCCCAATTGTGGTTTGTCCACTGATGAGGTCATTTTGGTACTCAATAAAATACAATATTGATGTTCTTTTGAAAATCGTATTTTAACCACTTAAAAATCCTTTAAGATAATATTTCTTAACAAGTGGTAAGAAAAGTTCATTCCACAGGGAGATGGAGGATGTATTGGATCAATTGACTAATCTAAAGCAATAAAATAAATTATTGAAAATGGATAGTTGTTTGGGTTTTACAACCCATGAAATTCCAATTAAAATAAACATACAAAAATGTTAGGATTATGCTCAATAGCAAGAGTGTAATATTGTTTTTGACAATCTTTTCATATTAATAAAGTGATTTCTGATTTAAACAAATCTTATAGCATTTATAGATTGAATATTATAATTGTCAAAAGTAAATAATCATAAGGTCAAAAGACTATGAGAAAAGAAGAATTGTTCGTACATCTATATATGTATGAGGTAGACACAATTCTTTGGTTAGTCTTGAATAATGTTCACAACTTAAGTTAAAGGTTGGGCACCTTTATCTTGTTAAAGTTGTAGAATTCTTTTGCTAGCATTTGAGTGGGATCAAATGAGATATGATGAGTCTAAAATCATCGGAGTGTCTTCGAGCAAAAAAATCTAGTGCACTGGGTGCATTGAACTAGATCACAATGAAAAACTTTATCTAGAACCGTCAATAGAAAATAGTCTTTTCATTATCAGGACAATCGGAGAGTCTATCTTAATCCTGAGATAAATGATGGACTTATGGTTGCAAGTGATATCATTTGAGTTATCAATGAGTACGATTATATAGCATAGTCTATCCTCGATAGTTTGGTGATATTCATTTGTTAATCGATAGAGGACTTCATTTATAGATATGGACATCGTGGCTCCATTTATTAAATGAGAGTATAATATCATCGTATGGATGTTTTGAGGTAATTGGATATTAAATCTCAACGTTGGGTTTTCGATAGTGTCTATTAAAAACATGGCTTCTGGACAAGTCAAAATATCCAAGTTCAAAACGTGGTCATATGAGTAAATATGGTAACTTGGAGAGTTATAGGCGGTCTATGAACTCTTGGCGATTACTGATATTAATCACGAGGATACACTATCTCCAACATGATTGTCTAGGGTATGAATGAGGAACATCTTCTTATTCTATCTTTATTTAAGAGTTCAATTTTAGCTCTTTAGTGGAATGAGTTAAAATTAATGGATCGAACCTAAGTGAATCATTTGTTGATTGTGATTAGGTTATGTCTATTGAAACTTAAATTTAGATAGCCCGCCAAGATCCCCAATCCACACGGACTTGCATGGATCACTTGATATATTCTACCGGACCAATTTATGGGTCCATTTAGAATTGCATTTAATATATTGAGAATATAATTTGCACATTATTTATTTAATGGGCTGCACAATTGTATTAATATATTAATGAAAGACATGTGGGTTTGTTTCTTTTAGTAAGAATGGGTCTGGTTCACATGTGGGCTTTTTATTTAAAGTCCAATGGATTAAATGAAATAAGAAAATAATATATGGCCCATTTATTTTAAGTGGGGCGGCAAAGGTGAATAAATTAACCTAATATATTATTTTGTTTCATTGTTTAATTAAATAAGAATTAATTAATTTATTAATTAATTGTTTAATTAAGAAACAAATCTTTTTCTGATAAGGAAATATATTTCCTAAAGCTATACTATTGGTAGTAGTATACTAAAAATAAAAGACTTGTTTGATAAGAAAATAAATAATTAATTTTATTTATTTAATCAAATAAGAAGTCTTTTAATTTAGTCAATAAAAAGAATAAAATATCTATGAGTTGGATTAGGTTTTGAAGTCTATTCTTTGATGGAAATTAGGGTGCAACACAAGCATATTTTGGCATGTGATTTGCGGCAACCCTAGTTGTTTTTAGAGAAGGATTTTCGGCAACCCTAAAAGAAAAGAGGAAAGAAATTCGGCCACCTATATAATACTTGCTATAGGGTTCGGCCACCTAAGAGTTTCAAAGATACAATTTTCTTCTTCTTCTCAATTCATAGAAAGTATTTTTATTCTACTAAAAATATAAAAGAGTGAATAGATTATTCTTTGATAGTACACTAATTGCTTGTTCATCAATAAGCTTATGTGTACAACATCGATTTAGGTTCACGCAAGTTTCGATCATTAGATTGAGAACTCAAAAGTAACCGGAATAATCTTAGTCTTCTTTTGATTGTTTTGTGACTAACAAAAGAAAAAGAAAAGTTTGTTTGTCCATTCTCAGGTTTGCAATTCAAAGAAAAGGGAGACCACGCTCCTAGGTGATTCACGTTCGTGCTAGGATTGAAGGTCTTGCGGATTACCATCGACGTAAGTCAATCGGATCACGCGACAAAAGGTATTCTTCTTTTGTTGATTATATGTATGTTTAATTAATTAAAGGGTTAAGGTTCATAAAAAGGAAAATTTTTTAAAACTACTAAATCTATTTTTAGTCTCGCTTCCGCTGCGTACTACGGTATTTTTCCCTACAAAAAATGATATGAAAAATAGAAGACTCAACAATCTTGATAAGAGAGATGATAAAATCAATTAATAGAAGTTAGGGAATAAATTGAGTTACTCATGAATCTAGGTAATGCTTTTAAAACTCAATAATGACCAATCTCATAAATGCTAGCCATTTGTTTTCTAAAGTGTGTTGAGGTCATTACTATGAACACTCCACATCTTTTCACCTAAATGCCTAACCAATTAAGGAAAGGGTGTCAAGGTGAGATTAGTTAGGTACAAATCAAGGTTTGGATTAATGGGGTTGATATTCCCACCACTAATCCATCCTATTCACTAAGTTCTTCAACCAATCAAGGGTGTCAATCCAAGATTGGTTTCACAACAAATTATCCCACAAAATATTATGATCTACTAGTGATATATAATGCAAATCACAATAAGCATAGAATCTCAATATAAAGTGAAAAGGAAACAAATAGAGATTCAATTACAAATAGTTTAGCAAATACCCATATCCACAAGTTCCTCAAATCTATCCCCTAAATTAGAGGTTTAGCTACACATAGTTACAATCAAAAGAATAGGAAGTAATAGTTAAAGAAATCACCCTTACGCCACCTTCTTTAGAGCTTGCTCCTTCCTTTCTCTTGATGCTCCTAGTGTAAAGAGTGGTAGAAGATGAAGTGTCTAGATGGGTGGGTGTCTAATGGTAAGTGACAAAGGTATGGGAATAGAGAGAATGGAAAGAGATGAATGATTTGGTGAACGAATCAAGACATTGTGTTGAGGTTTTGGATGATAGAGATAGTTCAAGATTAGAGGATGGAGGAGGTTGAAAAGTGAGTAATGGAAGAGAAACTAGGGTTAGATTTAGTAGAAATTTCGTGCTCTCTAAGTATGGTGTATGGCTCAAGTTTGGAAGAAGAGGAATATATATAGTGGCCATGGAAATGTACTGATAATCGCTGGAAAATCTGATGTGGCAAGGTGTCGCCACTTCCATTGTCGCCACTTGTCATGGCGACACAAGTGGCGACAGACGGTTATGCCTTCTGAGATTCAAATGTCGCCACATTTTTTATCTTTTTCGCCATATTACAACTGGTGACACAAAGTGGCGACATCAAGTGGTGCTTTCAAAAACCTTCTGTCACCATGGCGACGCTTGTGGCGACATCTCTATGTCACCACTTCCCAAGTGGCGACAGTAAGTGGCAACAATTTAGTTCCTTCTGTGTCGCCATATGTCAAGTGGTGACGAGACCTGATTGATTTGCCTTGAAATAAAACTCCCTGTCGCCATGGCGACACAAGTGGCGACGTTTGTGGTGACAATGCCCTGTTTTGCCAACTTGTTCACCTTTTGAACCAAACTTCACATCTTCTTCACAAAAGCCCTTGATACCTAAATAAAGCTGAAATGCTCAATTTAACACTATTAAATACGGGGACATGCCCGAGAATCAAGTATAAAGAGACAGGAATGAGGTACAAAATCATACCAAATTTGGCTTGATCATCCACGAAACAAGCCAATCAATAAATGAGACCTTACAAGGTGCATATTAGTTTGCATATCCATTAATTGTATATTGTGAAATTGCTTATTTATTTGGTGTTTGATGTGTAATTGTATAATGTGGTATACTGTTGACTTGATCGTTTTTGAATATTGGTTGCTACTAATTTGTTTTTTTTTTTTTTTTTCCTTGGATTGTTTTTATTAGTTGTCATTTCGGAGGAAGAAATATATGCTACCGAAATAATAGAAGTAGAAGAACCATTAACATCCGCATGATTTTTTTTTCTTGGTTGTTTTTATTACAGATGTTTTGTTGATATAATATTTGAGTTTATTGTTTTAATTGGATATGGGTCGTACAAAATTAGAATTTTAATGGGCTTAGATTGTAAAACTATTTTGAATATTTATGTTTAATAGATTTGGGTAATAAAAATTCAGGCCCAATAAAATATGGCCCACCTTCCAAAAAATATTATGACCTAAAAAAAATTCAGGTCAAATAATCTAGTTCAAAAATCAACATAAACCGGTTTATAATCGGATTGGGTAAAACCTGAACTCTTAGTGGCTTGGATCTAGACCCGAACCTTATATTTGTTTTGCAATTCTAGGTCGGGTCTAGACCCTTTAATTTTTTTACGGGTCTGGGTCCGGTTTAGGTCTGGACCCTTATTTTGCAAAATGCTCCCTTAATGCATGTGATGTAGACTCCATAGAAAAACAAAAGCTTTATCTGAATTGCTTATGGAGAAAAAGAAATTGCTTAAATTGCTTATCCTTTCCTTGTATAGTTATATTGTAAAACTGACAAAGTTTTTGTACACAAAGTTTGTCTCTGCTAGTCTGCTGTTTTGCATAGACAAATAAGAAGGCAGCGGTATATATATATTGCCATGAATATGATGAATGGTGTTTTGCTGAATTTGTATTCATCTCCAAAGATAAATATAGAATGGAACCATGCAAGATGATACAAGAATCAGACAAGTTACAGAATAATTAAAGAAAAATGAAGAAGAAAGGACAACAGGACATGGAAATTTTCTCAAAGAAAACAGATTGGAGCATCCAAGCTCTGCAATTCATTCGGGCCATACATGAAATAAAGAAATTGTTTGTATACTATGACTGTAGTCTGTAGAGGATTTGTACCATGTAAACTCAAAGTACTACTGACTTGTTCCCCAAACAATAAAATAAGCCTGGAACAATCAAGACTTTTGCAGTCTACCATTTTGCTTCAACCATAGAATAAATTTCAAAACATCTTCACAAACTAGCCTTTCCTTCACATACCAATCTATCAAATCCATGAATGAATTATGACAACACTCTTTCTTGATCCTAAAATCCTTCTTTCTTTACAATTGTAAATTCTCAAGGTCATACTGTATAACAAGTCTTTCAACTGTACTTTGACTCACAACCTGTCTCAGATGCAACTCCTTCAAAACTTTAGCTGAGAGATCCATCTCTTCTTCATGGGCAATGCCTTCCACTAGAATAGTATATGTTGTTTCATTAGGCATATATCCTTTCTCGATCATCATCTCGAAAACTTCCAGGGCCAAATTTGTTCTTTTAGATTTGCAAAATCCTAGTATAAGCGCATTAAAGTTGTCTACATCGGGCCTGTATTCATATTCTTCCAGTATTATAAAAACTTCCAATGCCTCCTCTAGCATTCCCTCCAAACATAACCCTCGGATCAAGGATGAATAAGTATAAGAGTCGGGATTAAATCCATACCTCGTCATTTCATATAAAAGCTGAAATGCCTGGTATGTGTTCCCTTTTCTACACAAGCTCGCGATCACATTCTTGTAGAAGTCACGTTTTGACATATTTTGTTTGGTCCCCAAGCTTTGAATTATAGAGAATGCCTCTTGCACTTTCCCCACCCCACAAAGCATTGCTACAGCATTATATGTTCCCTCATTAGGTTTACAACGTCGATAGATCATTTGGTCTAGACACTTAACTACAAGATCGACCTTTCCCTCTCTGCACAGACGAGCAATTATTGGATTGTAGCTGGTGGCAGATAGCCTAAAACGCCCTTTAATCATTTCATCCAAAACCTTGAGAGCTTCATCAGTTCTACCATGGAGCGCAAGGGAACCAATCAGAATGTTGTAAGTAACTATGGATGGGGAACGTTCCTCACCGTCCATCTCAGCCAAAAGCTCATTTGCCTCCTCCCACCGTCCTTGGTGGCACAAACTCCTCAGCAAAATGTTATAACTCACAACATTCGGATGGAAACCTTTTGAAGGCAAATCCCTGAATAACCGAATGGCCTCTTCAGTCCTACCTTCTTTGCACAACCCAGTCAACAATACATTGTAACTAACCAAGTTAGGCTTCCAGCCCTTGATAATTATATCATCCAACAACTTGATTGCCTCATCCGCCCCTTGTTCCTTATACGCCGCTTCAAGCAAGAAAGAGTAAGTAAACGCATTTGGAACTAACCCCTTTTGTACCAATCTATCCAAGAGCTGCAAGCTCTGGTTTAAATTACCATGCAAGCAAAGGCCTCTAACAAGTGAATTATAGGTAACAGTATTAGTTGGGTAACCATATTCCTCCATTTTCTCCACCAACTGCATTGCATAACCAACATTCCCTCTCTTGCACAAACTATTCACCAAATAAGTATACGAAGCTGCATCGGCTATAATACCCGAACCAACCATCATTTCCATTACCTTAACAGCCTTTTTCATCTTATTGGCCTTGCACAAATCATACAATAGCTTAGTTGCTTGACCCACATCAGGCTTGTGTCCCTTGTCTACAAGGTACTCTAAATGCAAGAAAGCATCATTGAGCTTATGGTCCCTAAATCTGGGGTCATTGTTCTTTCCAAAATTCCAATTGGGTATAGTGTAAACAGAGTCCTTTGCAGAAATGGTGATCTGGGTACATGCCAAAACCCTAGTGAAACCTTTGCTCAGTGAAAAAGAATGGAGATTTGGGATCTGGGAATAGAACCCACAAGCTCTTTTGATGGGCTCTGGAGATGGGTTTGTTACAGGAGACACATAATTCAACAGTGCTGCTGCCATGGCTGGATTCTCACTTCTCATTCAACTAAGTCTAGTTACAAGTCTCTCACAACAATACACATACTTCGATAACAACAACGCATGTACATGTCAATCAACAAAGAATCAAACTTTAAAATGCAATTGAATAAAACAAAGAATGAATCAAAAAACAAAACAGAGAAAGAGAATGGGAACAACATACAATGGATTTCAATGTTGAAGAGGAGCACTGTTTTGATTTCGATATTTTTTTTTGTTTGCTCATCTCAAGTTCCCAGTCAAGTTCACATCCACACTATTTTGTTATCCGAGATTCGGAGGACTGATCAACCATCACGCGCTAACTTCTATTGTAACGACACGCGCTGTCTTTTGGGAATTCAGTGAAATTTGTGAAAAATTTACCACATTTATTACCGTGAAATTTGTTTTGTTTTTAGCCGCATATTAATGTCTAACTATTAATAATCACATAGTAAGATTTTATATCAGTCCGACAAAAATAATAATTTTTATTTCACTCCATAACTACAATTTACGTCAAAATTATGAAAGGGAATTCGTTTCCTTATTCCACCCAACTTCCTGATTTGTCTCTTATCTCAAAATTAAAAATAATTATCTATTTGAATAATCCAATTATTCAAAAGTTAGATAATTGTTTGATTTCCTTAAAAAAAACTGCGCAGAAAATTAGAGTACCACATATTTAATGTGGAATTGGAGAGAAATGTCACCTTTTTAAAGAGAGTTGGTGACTTTGTCAGTACTTTAATAAGTTAAGTTTAAAAGGCACATATTATGGTGAACTATCGAAATTGCCCTCACTTAAATGATTTATGTTATTCCCTTTCTTTGTACTTTTCTCTGTCCTCCACACTCGAGAAAAAAAACTGACAATAGCTCTCTCTCTCTCTCTCTCTCTGGAATTTGTTCTTCGTGTTACCTCTCTCTCTCTCTGGAATTTCTTCTAGACGTGACGTGGTTCAGTAAAATAAGGTAAAATTTCTTGAACTTTCTTGTTTTAATTTGTTAACATTTTCATTTGTTCCTTTTCATATGTTTTCCGAGTATTTTTTGATTATTTTTTAAGCCGTAAGCCATTTTTGGATCTCTGAGAGTTTTCCATAGATCTGTTCCAGAGCCTTTTCATGTTTGATGTGTGCCTTACCCGTGACTTTTCATGCCTTACCCGTGACTTTTCATCCCTTACCCGTGACTTTTGTTGCCTTACCCCGTGACTTTTCATGCCTTACCCGTGACTTTTGTTGCCTTACCCGTGACTTTTCACCCCACTTTGATGTGTTTTCTTTTATTAATGGTTTGTGATTATTAATTTGACAGCGTCATGAATCGGGTTAGAATAGTAATATCTTACAACGGTCGATGGGAGCAGTTACCTGATGGAAGTCAGAGGTTTGTTGGATCTGATAACCGGGGAATGTATGTGTCAAAGAATATGACTTACGAAGAATTGGTGGCGATCGTACAAACTATTGTGAACTATGATGTAAACAAATACAATGTTGATTTGTCATCAATATCAATCGTTCCCGGCAGTACGTGTCGCACATTTACAAGGAATGACGACAATGTTCAGTTTATGCTAGGGGAAGATCGAGTGATCCCTCAAGTATGTGTCAGTCTAACTGAGCGGACAGTTGGCGATATGGTAGGGAATGATATTCCTCCTCTTGAAAATGCCCAATAATTAGGATCCTTTAGCGGTAGTAACCAAGTGTTCACCCAAAGGAGTGGCAGCGAAGGTGTGGGAAACATGTGTGGTGTCCCACAGGTTGCAGTCAACCATGCAGCTGCAGTTGAACCTCAATTTGGTGATATGTTTGGTTGTCGAATTGAGCAGTACAATGCGTAGTATGATGCGTTGAACGATGAGGTGGATAATGAGGCAAATAATCAATAGGTTAATGATCTGCAAAATGTGGATGAAGAGCCTGCACAAATGCAAACACGTGGTAGACGTGTACAAGGAGGTAGTGGCACTGCACCAGATATGCCAGGGACGTCCGAGGTCCGTTATAATGTGACAACATCTGATTCTGTTAATGCTACAACTTCGGTTATTCCGGGAGCAGATTCATACTCATTTGGTACTGGTAGAAGCAGCACCTTGGCAGCGCCAGAACCGACAACCATGATTTATAAAGGTCAATTTTTTCCGAGTAAAAAGGATTTGAAGAGGCTAGTTGGCGATTTTGCGATACGGCAGAACTTTGAATGGAAGGTGAAAAGGTCCAATAAGACAACATTACATCTGGTTTGCATCGTTGATGACTGTTCGTGGAAATTAAGAGCGGTGAGGAGAGATGAAGGGACTTACTTTCAAGTCAGAAGTTTTGTCAATGAACACAGTTGTCCTTTGGAGGAGGTTCACCGTCACCACAGACAAGCCAGTGCAGTCACAATCGGAGAACTCATTGCACCTAGACTTCAACAACATGATGGTCGTCTCATGCGTCCGAAGGACATAATTGCCGATATGAAAACAATGTATGGCATCCAAATCATGTACAGTAAGGCACATGATGCCCTACAATACGCATTGCCATTGACCTATGGAACCCATGAAGAAAGTTTCCAACTGCTGTCATCTTTTGCATACGTTCTGGAATAGTAAAATCCTGGCACAATCACAGACTTACAGTGCGCAGACGATGGTAAATTCCTTTACTTTTTCATGTCGTTAGGGTCCTCAATTAGAGGTTTCCGGAGGTGTATGCGTCCTGTGATTGCAGTTGATGGTACCCATTTGAAGGGAAGATTCGGTGGTACAATGTTTGTGGCAACTGCACAAGATGGAAACGAATAGGTGTATCCAATTGCTTTTGGGTACGGTGACTCAGAAAATAACCTTTCATGGGAGTGGTTTTTGGAATGCTTGAGAGGTGCCCTTGGTCATATAGATGATCTGGTTTTCATTTCCGATCGTCATGCAAGCATTGAAGCAGGGATTTCTAAAGTGTTCCCTTATGCAACCCATACCATATGTTACTGGCATTTTGGTGAAAATATGAAGAATCGATTCCACAGAAATGATGTTGCCGACATAATGGATAACGCTGCCAGGTCGTACAGGCAAATCCAGTATGATCGCCACATGGAAGAGTTACGTAAGCTGCACAAGGGTGCATACGATTATGCCATTGATGCCGGTCCACACAAGTGGTCCCGCGTTCACTGTCCCCAAAGAAGGTACAGGTTGATGACCACAAATGTTGCTGAGTGCATAAACTCATGCCTAAGATTCGCACGCCAACTGCCACTGATGACACTGGCAGAGTTCATTTGGAATATGCTACAAAAGTGGTTCCACGATCGACATGCAAATGCACAGTCCATGCGGCATCGATTGACCGACGCAGCACATCTTGTGATACTGAAACGTGTCGATAAGTGTGGTTATATGACCGTAAATCCAGTTGACTGGAACATATTCTCCGTCAGACATAAGGGAAAACAGTGGACGGTTGACTTAGCCCGGAAGACATGCACATGCAACAAATTCCAAATGGACTTTTTACCATGTTCACACGCACTCGCAGTGGCAAGGTACATGCGGACTTTGTCCAGTTGACGCTTTATATTACCCAAACGTGAATCTAACTGTTTCCATTGTTGCAGGGAGCGGAACGTGGATTTCACATCTCTATGTGCGGACTACTACAAGAGGGAGACACTTATTGATGCATACTCGGTTCCTATTATGCCTGTTGTTCATCCTTCTTCATGGGTAGTGCCATCCGACATCGCAGCGCGGGTGGTTTTAAATCCAAAGACGAAGAGACAATCCGGTCGCCCGATGGAGGGTCGACATGTCTCGTCTTCTGAGAGGACAACCTCATAGTCGTGTAGAAGATGTGGACAAGCAGGACATAACAGCAGGAGGTGTTCCAACCCGCCTATGGTTAATGAAGGTCCCAGTAGAATTGTTCCCGAAGAATACCGTCGCAAGTGCAGCATCTGTCATTCAACTGGACACAACAAACAAACATGCCCTCAGAAGGACTCTACCATAGAATGAATGGAGCCTTACAAGAGGAGACTTGACCCCATGTCATAAATGTTGTCATGGAAGCGATTGAAGGGATGAGAGTTGCATTGGGTGCTGCTGTTGTGCTAAACTACTGTCTGTAGGGGCTTTTCCATCCTGCTCAGAAGGTTAGGGAAGTGTACTGGAAGATTTACAACTCCCTATATATTGGCGCTTAAGATGCTCTCGTGGCTGCTTATCCGACACTAGATGACAAGCATAATAACATATACAGTGGGCCAGAGTTAGTGATGTTTATCTTAGTGCAACGAGTTTCAGCCAGAGTTAGTGATGTTTATCTGAGTGAACGATGCAATCATCTTAGGACTTTTCATGCTTTGATACTTTTTAACTTTGTGTATGCTTTGATATATGTCAATATTTTAGAAATGAAAACCACATGGTGTAGTTTCTTGCAATGTGTAGTTTGTTCCAGAGCCTTTTCATGTTTGATGTGTGCCTTACCCGTGACTTTTCATGCCTTACCCGTGACTTTTGTTGCCTTACCTGTGACTTTTCATGCCTTACCCGTGACTTTTCATGCCTTACCCGTGACTTTTGTTACCTTACCCGTGACTTTTCATGCCTTACCCGTGACTTTTGTTGCTTTACCCGTGACTTTTCATGCCTTAGCCGTGACTTTTGTTGCCTTACCCGTGACTTTTCATGTGTTTTCTTTTATTAATGGTTTTCTTTTATTATTCTTATTCACTTAAATAGGCAAAATCATGTGTGCTGGAATTGAATAAATTTAATCGAATAATTTAAACAAAAAATACATATGTTATGTACATCAACTATATAATAGAGAACAACACATATATACATCAGCTACACAACACTGTTGTGTAGCTAGTTGCAAAAAACCTCCACAGCCATCTTCTCCCTGATGGTGCCCATATCATCTTCCGTCCAGTCGAACTCCTTCCTGTTTGCTAGCAAGTACTCTGCCAATCTCAAAGCATGGGCACCACAGTTACCGCTGCAAAATCACCAATTAAATAACCATTAGACTATAATTTTATTAAAACCTAATGGGATAGAATAAAATCTTAAAAATAACATACCTTTGCTGTTGTTGGGGCACCCCATGTCTTCTGTCCAGGATGCTCATCCGAAAGGCACTCTTCGACAATTTGTACGTCGCATCATCCAGCTTTCTGCTATCGTGAAACCCGATCTGATGCAACATCGACGAAATAAACCAACGTAGGCATGCGACCTGCTTAAGTGATTGCGCTTCAAATGTTTACATTTAGCGCCCCTTTTACCTTGTTTTTGTAATCAATTTCTAAGCATTCTAGGTGTTTAATTGTGTAAATAAGTATTTTCAGGTAAAACAGGTGTTTCAAGGGCATTTTTGTCCAAAGTGAAGAAATGAGGGCAAATTGGGCAAAGAACAGAAGAAAAGCAAGAAGGCTGGTTCGTGCAGTCAGGCCGGCGGGCAAGAAGCCGCCGCTCAAGGCCGCCGTGATCCAGGCGGGATCTTTCGGCGGGCAAGAAGCCGCCGCCGTCGTCACGGCGAGATCTTTCGGCGGGCAAGAAGTCGCCGTCGTCACGGCGAGAATTGGCAGCGGGAATAAAGCCGCCATATGAGCCCGCCGCCGATTCTGAGAGCTGCATTTTGGCTGAAGCTCACCCCAAAAGTCAAAAAAAACTGCCCCTTTCTCCACCTATTGTCCTTGGAAGACCTCCTCTCTCTCTCATGCATATACGTGGGTATCAAAACAAAGAAGATATACTTAGTTTTTAGAGAGAACCTAGAGTTAGTTAGAGAGAAGTTAGAAAGAAGATATTAGTTAAAGATATTTTGTTCTTAGGAATCAAGAAAGATAGTATTTTCTTGGCCAATTTCTAGGTAGCCAAACACTCCATATTGGTTACTTAGAGTGATTACCTCAAGTTGCCATAGAAGAGTGAATTGCTTGGATTGCAAGGAAGAGCATTTCCACTTCACAAGTTGTCCATTGGTGATGTTTTCCTTACTTGTATATCTTTGTAATTTTGATACTATGTGTAGCTAATCCCTTTTTGTTAAGGAATTAGATGTAATTCTTGTACTTTCTTGTTATCTAATCAATCATATTTGTATAATCCTTTTAAGTCATGTCTTGTGCATTTATAATTGCATGTGTGGTGGTTGCAACCACCTTGTAAATAACTAAATACTCGAGGCGTGTTATCAATATATTAATCTAGGGGGGGGGGGGGGGGGGGGGGGGGGGGGGGGTGAATAGATTTTAGCTATTATTACCCAATTTTCGCATACAAGTCAATATTACGAAAATGACCCTACTAGTCAAAAATATAAGCAAGTGTAATATAGTGCGGAATTAAAAATGACACTTGATGTATACGTGGAAACCCAACCACTGGGAAAAACCACGGGCTGTATAGTGCGCCACACTCAGAACTCGAAATCACTAATTGAAATGAAGTTTACAACCTATGTAGACCTCGTCTAACAATCCGGTCTGTAACCCCTCACTTCTACCCTGCGGGCCTTTATTAGCAACCCTATTCCAATTTGCTTGAGGCCTAAGCACTCTTAGCCTCAAGTCTTAATTCTCTAAGAAGAGATTATGCAACCTATGTGAATATGTATGAATATTCAAATAACAAACAAGGCTAGGGAACCTTAGATGCTTATCTAGGATGATGAGATAATCAATTAAAATCAATCCTAGATATCAAGTGCTAAATGACATGTCATAATAGCTTAGATAAACATAGATTATAACAACCTAGATATCTATCACAATACAACACTCAATCAATTCATCACAATTAATTCTCTAATCTTGTATTTATCATATGATCAAAACATACAAGTAAATTAAAGAGAATAGCTTGATAATAAAAATAATCAAATAAGATGAACTTAATCAAAATCTTACCAAGCAAGTTGTGATGATACAAATCCAATCATGGATGCATTCTATATAATAATAGAAGATGCAATATGAAATATGATGCAAAAGAGATTTGATTTGAGTGGTTAAAGGAGAGTTCTTTGATGATTTTTCACTTGAAAAATGTTCTAAGGAAAATATATGATATTTTTGACTCTCTTGGACGACCTAAAATCATAGAAGACTATATATAGGCAACTCTAGTAGAGTGAGGTCGTTTTGAAAAATCGCACCTGATTGTGCGTTGTGCGCTGGTCAGCTTGCGCTGGACGTCCAGCGCACCACCAACGCATAGACCATTTTCATGGTGCGCTGGTGGACCAGCGCACGACCAGCGACAGACCACTGGGCGATCTGCGCTGGTCCGGCGCTTGACGTCCAGCGCATAGCAGAGCCCACTCCTTTGAACCCAAAAGCACATGCAAGGGTAAAAAGGTAAAACAAGATGCATCCTAAAAGCCTATCATGGTATGACATTAAAGACACAAGATGCAATCAATATTTATGCAAGAAGAGATGTTATATGATCATGAATGCACATAATAACAACACATACACAACATACAAGAAAATGAATTAAGCATGAGATGTGAGTGTGTGTGTGCAACTAATCTTTTCAAGGCAAATTAAGCACATAAAAATTTACCTTTGGTGCTTATCAACCTTGAGGACATGAGAGGGTCTTGAACTTGAATATCAATCACTTAATCTACCCTTACATATAATCCCCAACACGTGGTTTGTCCACGAAATAAGCCAATTAAAATATGGGAATCCTTACAATCTCCCCCTTTGGCTATTTCGTGACAAAACCACCACTCACATTGATTTCTCACAAAAATTAAACCTATGGGTCAATGAAGATTTTCTACAATACAAAGAGATAAATAAAAATAAATCTTGAAGTCTTCAATCTCTTGTAGAACAATCATTCCCTGAAACAAGGTTTCTAAACTTTCCAAAACAAGAAAAGGTGAGATGAATCAAGTGAGATCAAAACAAGCATTTGCATTCTAAGAAATTTAAGTACAACAAACAACATCATGCAATGTTTGATGAATGCAATGCTCCCCCTCAAAGGGTTACTCCCCCTCAATGTGTTGTCTCCCCAACATGCACAATTGCCACCACAATTTGCAACTCCCCTTACCACCAATCTACTCCCCCTTTTTGTCATGATATAGGCAAATGAGTAGTCCCCAACCGGGTCATTTAGCAAATAGAGATGATAGCATTCAAATCATTTGCATAATCATTAAATGCACTTTATGCAACTCTATCAAATGGAGAGAAACAAGGAGATTTATTTTGATAAAATGTGTAATCAAAAATGCTTTGCATACAAGACATGTAGCATTCAAGTCCAAAATACAATGGTATTTGGCAAAGCAAATGACAAAGGTTTCTAATAAGAATTCAAACCAATTTCACCAATGTCATAAGAGAAGCAAGGATATAGAGTTTTCATTGATTTTAATTTATGAGCAACTATATCCATCTTTATAAGTCAAACATGTCATGAGCAACTTTGCACCCTATTTGATTTTTCCGGGAATAAAACCCATATGATAGTAGACATGTTCAACCAATAAAGAAAGAGAGACAATTTGGAATATTAATTCCTTTGAATGGATGCAAGATCCTTTATTCATTTTGAGTCTCATAAGCTTTTTCACACAAGTTTTGCATTTAAAAAATTGCAATCATCAATTCATGCTTTTTCATTTGAGCATGTCATATGAATTTCATGCTTTTCAATATTCATTAGCATGTCATTAAGAATCATCATGTCATGGAGATAACTATAGGTCATTCAAATCATACTTCCTATGTTAATCTCCTAGTCCAAAAATGCATGTTTGAACATAAATATGACATGGATTGTAGATAAGCAAGGTTCACACTTATTGAATTTAAAACATATATACATATGTGCAACCAAGCTTACTCAAGCAATCAACAAAGAAGCATAAGATTTTTCAAATGTTTGCATGCAACAAGTATGCAATTAGCTCTCTTTGCTTGAGTTCCCCATATGGGGTCATCATCATCCTTCATCAATGAAGGTCATGAGGTCCTATGGACCTCCCAAGTCCATTTGACTTGGATGAACCTATTTGAGACTTGTTAGTCTCGTAGCAAGCGGGTTCATTTTTCCTTATCCACATAGATATGACTTTTTTCTTCTTCGTGGACAATGGTTCAAGAGTTCTAGAAATAATAGGATCATGAATATGAATATTTTCCTTCCTATTAGCATGCATTCTAGCTCTTGTCATTCTCTTTTCAATCATGCTTTTGATTCTACATAATTTAATGAAATGAAAGCAATTTGGTCTTATGTGACCATTAATACCACAAAAGTGACATGTAGGGATAAATTTAGAAATCATACCATGTCCTTGTGCATGCATAGGAGCCATCCCATGACTTTGTGGTTAAGCGGTTCTTGCTTGCTTCCTTGATCCATTTTGCATAATTGGCATCTTCCCTTGATGAATGTGAGCTTGAGGGAAGTTTGGTTGAGGAACTTTTTGAGCTTGAGGTTGTCTCCTTGGAGCTTCCTTCACTTGTGCATTTTTTGAACATTGTCCTAGATCAATTTTCTTCCTAGGAGTGTGCACCGGCAAGGCTTCTATCTTGCCCAAACTCTTGACAAAGACGGTCTTGGTTGGAGTAGTGATCTCCTTGCTTTCTTCATACCCAATACCTCTCTTGTCACAAGGGTTCTTTCCACCACCAAGAATGTGGTCAAGTTTCTTGGTGCTTGTAGTCATCCTAGTCAATGACTTTATAGCTTCATCAAGCTCTCTTTTCAACCCTTCTTCATTCCTCTTAGACATAGCTAGCTCATCCCTTAGCTTGTCTTCATTCTTATTGGATGCTTCCACTTGATTACTTAAGTGGTCATTGTGTGTTGAAAGTTCAAGATTTTCATCCTCTAAAATCTTCAATTTTCTATTGTTCTTCTTCAATGAACTTTCACACTTGATTATAAAGTCATTTACATCCATTTTCTCTACACTTCCATTTGTAGAGTTAGATGAGGAGTCATCTTCACTTGAGTTATCTCCTCCACTCTCTTTCTCACTTATGGAGTCATTTCCCCTATTAAGACCTTCACCATGGTCTCTTGAGTCAATGAGAGCCATATCCCAATGAGTAGCTACATTTACCTTTTCTAGAGCTACTTCTTCATCTTTTTCTTCTATGGGATCACTAGTCAAGTCATTCTTACCAACAACTTTGTCATCTACACAAGTGGCCCCAAATGCCGTGTAGTTGATGGTAAGCTCATCATCACTTGATGACTTGTCTCCATTTCTGGAGTCATCACTTTCACTCCAAGTGGTGGCCATCACTTTTGCCATCTTGTTCTTCAAGTTCCCACAATCCGGTGAGATGTGACCTATACCACCACACTCATAGCATTGGACCCCTTTCTTCTCACTATGCTCTTTCCTAGGCTCAAAATTCTTGAAGGGAGCTTTTTTCTTCAAGTCTTGGCCCTTGGATCCAACGCCCTTATTCTCGAACTTGACAAACTTCTTGAATCTTCTAAGTAGCAAAGCCATGTCTTGGTCCGAGTCACCTTTTTCCTCCTTCACAACCTTGGAAGCATTCAAAGCAATTCCTTTTTGCTTTTTAGGAGGTGAAATACTAGGAGCCTTCCTAGAGTCATAGGCGAGGAGTCTTCCAATCACCTCGCTCGGCTTCATATCCTTAAATGTGCTATTCTCCTCTAAAGCCGTCACTTTTGATTCAAACCTAGCGGGGAGAGACCTCATAATTTTCTGCTTAACTCTCCTATCCGAATAAGGATCACCGAGTTGATGGCTTTGATTCACAATATCCATCAACTTGACTTCAAAGTCATTGAAGCACTCGTCCTCCTCCATTTTAAGCAACTCAAATTGCGTTTGAAGGACTTGTAGCTTGGAATCCTTAACCACATCGGTTCCCTCATGTGCAACCTCTAGGATATCCCATGCCTCCTTGGCTATCCTAGTGTTCTGAATCAGTTTGTACTGATTTTCATCCACTGCACATAGAAGAGCATGCCATGCCTTCCTATTCCATTTTGAAGTCTCAAACTCTTTAGGTGACCACTGGGCCTTTGGCTTGAGTACTTGTTCTCCACCACTCGTGGAAGTCATCATAGGAGGTGCATACCCATCTTCAATCACCATCCATGCCCTATCATGGATTTGGCACACATATGCCTCCATTTTGCCTTTCCATGAGGCATAATTCACACCGGTGAGGAGAGGAGGCCGTGTGCTTGAAGCACCCTCATGGTTGCCACCGAATCCACTCATAGTGTATAATGAATGAATTCAAATGAATGCAAAATGTATGAATGAGTACAAATCACACAAATGCAAAACACACCAAAAAATGAGCAAAGGATCACCTAAGTATATTTAGGAACCCGCTCTGATACCAATTGTAAATAACTAAATACTCAAGGCGTGTTATCAATATATTAATCTAGAGGGGGGGTGAATAGATTTTAGCTATTATTACCCAATTTTCGCATACAAGTCAATATTACGAAAATGACCCTACTAGTAAAAAATACAAGCAAGTGTAATATAGTGCAGAATTAAAAATGACACTTGATGTATACGTGGAAACCCAACCACTGGGAAAAACCACGGGCTGTATAGTGCGCCACACTCGGAACTCGAAATCACTAATTGAAATGAAGTTTACAACCTATGTAGACCTCGTCTAACAATCCGGTCTGTAACCCCTCACTTCTACCCTGCGGGCCTTTATTAGCAACCCTATTCCAATTTGCTTGAGGCCTAAGCACTCTTAGCCTCAAGTCTTAATTCTCTAAGAAGAGATTATGCAACCTATGTGAATATGTATGAATATTCAAATAACAAACAAGGCTAGGGAACCTTAGATGCTTATCTAGGATGATGAGATAATCAATTAAAATCAATCCTAGATATCAAGTGCTAAATGACATGTCATAATAGCTTAGATAAACATAGATTATAAAAACCTAGATATCTATCACAATACAACACTCAATCAATTCATCATAATTAATTCTCTAATCTTGTATTTATCATATGATCAAAACATACAAGTAAATTAAAGAGAATAGCTTGATAATAAAATAATCAAATAAGATGAACTTAATCAAAATCTTATCAAGCAAGTTGTGATGATGCAAATCCAATCATGGATGCATTCCATATAGTAATAGAAGATGCAATATGAAATATGATGCAAAAGGGATTTGATTTGAGTGGTTAAAGGAGAGTTCTTTGATGATTTTTCACTTGAAAAATGTTCTAAGGAAAATATATGATATTTTTGACTCTCTTGGACGACCTAAAATCATAGAAGACTATATATAGGCAACTCTAGTAGAGTGAGGTCATTTTGAAAAATCGCACCTGATTGTGTGTTGTGCGCTGGTCAGCTTGCGCTAGACGTCCAGCGCACCACCAGCGCATAGACCATTTTCATGGTGCGCTGGTGGGCTGCGCTGGTGGACCAGCGCACGACCAGCGACAGACCACTGGGCGATCTGCGTTAGTGGGCTACGTTGGTCCGGCGCTTGACGTCCAGCGCACAGCAGAGCCCACTCCTTTGAACCCAAAAGCACATGCAAGGGTAAAAAGGTTAAAACAAGATGCATCCTAAAAGCCTATCATGGTATGACATTAAAGACACAAGATGCAATCAATATTTATGCAATAAGAGATGTTATATGATCATGAATGCACATAATAACAACACATACACAACATACAAGAAAATGAATTAAGCATGAGATGTGAGTGTGTGTGTGCAACTAATCTCTTCAAAGCAAATTAAGCACATAGAAATTTACCTTTGGTGCTTATCAACCTTGAGGACATGAGAGGGTCTTGAGCTTGAATATCAATCACTTAATTTACCCTTACATATAATCCCCAACACGTGGTTTGTCCACGAAATAAGCCAATTAAAATATGGGAATCCTTACACACCTATCTCTTTATAGTGCAAAACTTGATGAATTTATATGCATGTGCCAATTATTGCATATTAATATTGAAGCATCTATGAGTAGAGATTACTAACTTGTAATTCTCTAATACTCAATCATTGATTTCCCCTTGATCACTCTCTAATCTTTGATTTAATTGTGATTAAGTTGAGAATTTGGTGCTTAGAACATTCATATGGATATGTGCATGTTAGTAATTGAAGGTTAGGCTTAATGAATGATTGATTAGAAGCTAGAAGATAACTTAAATGGATCTAATTCCTTAACAATTTTCAATATATAATTAAATTCAAGTAGTTGTAATTGCTAATTAGACATCTTCATTTTAGAATAATTCATTTGCTAATCACTAGTTAATTTTAGTAAAACTTGTTAGAAGACTTAGGAATTTGTAGAGTTAATCTAAGGATAGAAAGCTTGTAGTGCTTACCTAGTGGGAACGATACCCTTACTTGTTCACTACACTAGTTTAACGACTTGTGCACTTGCAATAGGGTCACCAGACTCACACGCCCCTTTAATACAACCGAGGTAGAATAGGTCTTTTTATAGTGACATTTGTAGAACCGGTTTGGGCGTGTCATTAAGCCTGTGCTCCCACGGAACCAGCTGTCTGAACGAGTCTAACAGGTAGATCTTCCCCTCCTTGAGATCTACGCTCGCCAGTACCCAATGCTCCCGTCCAAGGTTGCAAGGAATTCGAACCTGTACGTGTTTTAACATAGTCTTATTTGACGGAATTTTAAACATAATATATTACATTATGGAAACAAAAATAATTGGAACCCTTACATAATCAACCTCGTGCCATGGTCGGGATCCATATGGGATAATTCCTCGGACCATCTTCAGGTCTTCATTAGGCCACCTGTGTTCCAGCATCTTCCATTCAGTTGGGGGTTTGCCCTCAACCCTAGGACCGAATATTTGCCGCCACTGAATCTCTAAGTATGACTGTACACCAATTACATAATCGCAGCATTAATTAACACATCAATGCACAAATGAAAACCTATCAGTACAAACACTTACAAAGAACTGTGTATGGAGTAAGTTGACCCTCTGAGTGTACACGTCGGGGTATGCTCGCTGACGCTTCCGTAGAATATTCATGTACGCGTCCATGTGCTGACAATGTAAACATTTTATATTATTACGAATCAACTATTACTTATACAAACTTATACACAGTATGTCAACTAATTAACATACCAATTCCTCCAAGTCCATGAAGTTGGTCTGGAACCGTTGGAACCAAGTTACGCCAACTGGTAAAGGTAGATCCACATCACGTCTGCATAATTGTTGAACAAGTTAGAGAACCAAGTAATAATAATAAATATTGCAAAATGAACACGTATACTTACGTTTCCCCCGTCGTGTTCCTCTTGTAGGCTTTGTACGCTACAATGTAGTAGGGATCTATCAACTCATGGGGATTGAATACATGCGCCAATGCAGCTGATGTCGGTGGCATGGTCCTCGACTTCTTCGGCAGACATGGGTTTGTGTATGGGGACAGCAACATCCAACCTGGCTTGCGAACACGCGGTACCATAGGTGGAGTACGGTACTGACCACTGGGATCCGTATGAGGAGGGGTGCGCTCATGAGGGGTCTGCTGTCTGGATGAACTCACCCTCCGTGCATCACTCTGAGAATGGCTACAATGTGAGGATACACTATCCCTCCGTGTATCGCTATGAGGATGGGTGCGCTGTCTGGATACACTCTCCCTCCGTGTATCACTATGAGGAGGGGTGCGCTGTCTAGAGGAACTCTCCCTCCGTGTATCGCTCTAAGGAGGATGGCTGCGGTGTGAGGATACACTCTCCCTCTGTGTATCACTCTGGGGAATGGGAAGGCCACGCCAGATTTGCTTCAGGGGTTGCACTTCACTGGGGTCGACGACCGGAGGTGGGGTGCTCTCTAAGGATGGACTCTGTCCCAGTGGTAGCTCTGATCCACCAGGTGCCACCCTTGGAACTAGTGCTGTCTCTGTACCGGGAGTGCTGTCAGGTAAAACCGGAGGTGGTACCTGTGCTGCCTCTGCTATCTCTGTATCACCAGGCACCTCCTCTCGTTCTGTCGCACCTTAACCCCGCTGATCGGATACTGTGTCCATAGACTGACCTTCCGTAGTTGGTGGCTGCCCATGTCTGCTCCCTGGCTCTGTCCTATCCTGACCAGTACTTGTCCTGCTGGGACTAAAGTCTCCGTGACCGTCATCGAATGGTGGGTCATCAAATGGTGGACCATCCATACGGGACTGCGGCGTCGTACCCTGTAGCGCCCTGATCATATCCAACAACTCTTCATACTGCTTATCTCGCGCCTCATCACTTTTTTTGATAGCAGCCATGACATCATCCCGTACAGATCGAACTTCAACCATCACTTCATCGATTTTATGGTCCCAACCCTGAAAGGATTTCACACTCTGTTAGAACTTAAAATGTTCAATCGAGTGGAATTAAATAATAGGGTTTTATTTTTTTACGTACCTCTGGATCACCTCTACGTGAATCACCTCCAGGTTGAGGCTGTCTACGCGTCCGGAGACTCTCAGTGCGAGCCTCTAGGTCTACATCACCTTCATGTCTAGGCTGTCTGGGAACCGTGAATCGTACCCGCCTACGCCTATTGCCACCCTCAAGTTCTGAACCCTCCGTACCAGTGCCTTCAGAATACGAAGCCTCCCTATCATCGCGTCGGGAAAACATAGCCTCAGTATCACTGGGTCGGGAAAACAGACCCTCCATATCATTTGGTCCTACAGGCCTATGTCGTTCCGGATCCGGGATGTGATCGGAATCATACAGATTGGCTTCTAGGTTTATGCCTTCGATGTACCGTTGAGCCTTCTCCGCAACCGTCGGCACCAATTCAGGCCATGTGACCATCTGAAATTGAAGTTAAATAGTTGTCATTGTATATATAGTAATAACTATCAACATTAACAACATCAGCACTTACCCTTTTTGTAAAAACACCATCCAGCTTTTTCCCCCTAGGTCGCTGACTCAATTCCCATTTCAGAATACGTGGGGGGGTAGCTCGATTGTTCGGCGAATCCCACATTTACTAATGCCAAGCTCCGGGATAACCTCAAAGGCAAATACCTGCGTAATAGAAAAGTACGATACGACGTAAATACAACAGTCATATAAAATAAACTACTATTAAAGTACGGATTCAAACTCGAAATTCTCACCAATAGTGCATGCGGTAGACCGTATATGTTGTACGTCAACTCGAGGTTTTGTACGTCAAGGTCCTCGCCCTCTTGTCGCCGTTTTTCAGCCAACCGCTGTCGTGGACCATCAAACGCCCGCTTGAAACCGTAAATAGACCGCCTATACACGTGTGTGCCCCACGAGAACACATCAAAAGCATCCAGGTCCTCAACTAGGCGAAACTGCCATACTAGAACTTTATCTCTCCCATCGAACCCCATCAGTATCCGGTTCAGCATAAACAATAAGGCAAGCTTCACCGCATCGTACTGTTGTTCAAAAATACCAATCCGCAGCACCGTTCTCAACTTTTCAATCTCGACTTCTTCTTGACCCCGAAAGTACCGATCATGTATGCCATTCTCAAGCACTTCATACCTTGTTGTGTCGGGTTCGACTCCAAACTTCAAACCGGTGATTAGACAGAACTCAGTCTTCGAGAACCGAACAATATGCTTCCCTAACAAAAATCTCATCTCATCAGCCGGCCCATCATGATGCAACTCGCGTAGAAGTAACCGATGGACAATCCCACCCGAAAAATAATTCTGACGATGCATCTGAAGGAAATGACCAAAACATGACTCAGTAAACCGACGTACGTCTTCGATCTTCAGATCTTCAGGTACACTGTTAAGTGCAGTGTCAACATATTCCAGGTCATCGAAATGGTCATGGCGATTAATTTTTCTATTGAACCAATCTTCCTCTGGAGTCTTCAGAAAATCCTTTGGGTCATTCCTCATCTGCATATTCACAGAAAAAAAGCATATAAGTTCATGATTGGACCACTGAATTAAAAGTCATGGGAAGTGTATTAAAAGTCACGGGACACTATACAAAAGTCACGGGAAATGCATTAAAAGTCACGAGACACTATACAAAAGTCACGAGACACTTATCAAAAGTCACGGGACACTTATCAAAAGTCACGGGAAACTTATCAAAAGTCACGGGACACTATACAAAAGTCACGGGACACTTATCAAAAGTCACGGGACACTTATCAAAAGTCACGGAACACTTATCAAAAGTCACGGGACACTTATCAAAAGTCACGGGAAACTATACTGCTATCACGTGACACTTATCAAAAGCCAAAAGTCACGGGACACAATACAAAAAGCACGGGACACTATACAAAAGTCACGACACACCATACAAAAGTCACGACACACTAAACAAAAGTCACGATACACTATACAAAAGTCACGACACACTAAACAAAAGTCACGACACACTAAACAAAAGTCACGGAAACCCAGAAATTCATCGTCCTCAAAACAACTCTTTTCTGAAACTAAAACCCTAACCTAACCTCATCGTGCAAACACAGTCAACCAAAATCAACCACAATCACAAATCCAACCTAATCTACATCATGAGTATGGCATCAAACATCAAAACACATGAAATTATCAACCGGAAAAACGCGTCAGGAACAAGAACTTACCCGAGTCTTTTGAGATCTCCGGTGACTTCTCGTCGATGCCATTTCTGTTGGGTTTACTGTAGCGCCGTCGCCGGGGGTTCACCGTACACTTTCCGTCTACTTTAGGGCTGTTGGACCGTCCGGTGACTTTAGGGCTGTTCACTTTTCACTTTTTCTCTCACTTTCTCTCACCGTTTGAAATTGCACAAACAGACAAATGAGGGTATTTTTGTCTGGTCACTCAAATAGGTGCCTTTTAAACTTAGACTAGTAAAGTGGTGACAGTTACCAAAAAACCGCCCCAAATAGTGCTATTTATTTTTTGAACCCCATATTTAATCTCTTATTGGTAGGCACAGACAGTGTGGTCTGTACCATAACGTGTCATCCAATTTAAATAATCAGATTATTTAAATAATCAGATTATTTAAATAATCTTAATTAATTCAAAATTAATTTTTTTTTAATAAAATTGGATTGATCTAAACGGAAAAAGCATCACAAGAGATCATATGTTGAAAAACCCATAGACAGTATCCATATATATAAAAGATAAAAGTAAAGAAAAATTGATGAAAAACAACAAAGCACAAAGACCCAGGGGGAAAACAACCCCAAACAAAAAGAGGCACGTAGGCCATACCAAAAAGAAAAAGAAAACATCAAGAAAACGAAAAGACTCTCAGCCCATGCAATCATTGCCAACTAAAGAAGAACAGAATGGTAGGGCAGAGAAACACCAAGAATTAGCTTGAAGCTCCAAAGCATGCTTAGAAAGCGTATCTACAACCTGATTCCCCTCCCTGAAAATATAGGAAACCTGAAAATCCATATGCGAGATCTGGAAGATACAGCACTATCACACCTAACGAACTCTCCAAGGAACCATCTCAGAACGAGAAGAAAGAAGTTGAACCACATAAGAAGAATCGCTCTCAAGCCATATTCGATGCCACCCATACTTCTAAGCAAAATTAATGGCCAATGAGGCCGCCAGAAGCTCAGCCTCAAACGTGAAAACCTGACCAAGAGGAATAGCAAAGCAACCCTTCACAAAGGCTCTATAGTGCTGAAAGATACCACCACAACCACCAACCCCCGAAGAGCCCATAGTAGCGCCATATGTATTCACTTTGATCCAACCAGAGGCCGGAGGCGACCAAACCAGACTCTTGATCACCAGGGCTTTAGAAGGGTGACCCCAAAGACTAAATCGACGAAGAATCAAAAGGTCGTCCATACAATTACGCATACAACCAATCTCCAGGTGATTAGCCTTTGAAACCGCACGCTAAACCAAAGAAATGACGGATCTAAAGTCCACCGACTTCATTTTAAAGATTCACTGATTACGGGCAGTCCACACCCCCCATATCATTGCATGGATAGTCGCTTTCCATAAAATCCTGACCTGCTCACTAAAGGAAACCGACATGGCCTGCAAAACGAAGGATTGCCAAGTATCGATAGAGACATAACGCTGGAAAGTCGAGAAAACCGCCTCCCAAAGAGCAACCGCTAGGGGACAATGAAGAAAAAGATGATCTGCAGATTCACTATTAATCCCATAAATACTGCAACGAGAAACCAACTGGAACCCAAACCTACAAAGGCAATCCTCAGTAGGAAGCCTGTTCAACATCAGACGCTAGGTCAAAGCTGAGCGAGAGGGGGGAATAAAACGGGACCAAACATCTCTCCACCAAACAATCTGAGGAATATCACGGAGAAACTGGGAATAAGCAGCCTTGCAAGTGTAGGGAAAAATACCGTAGTACACGCAGCGGAAGCGAGACTAAAAATAGATTTAGTATGTTTTAAAATTTTTCCTTTTTATGAACCTTAACCCTTTAAATTAATTAACCATACATATAAAGTAACAAAAAGTATAATACCTTTTGTCACGTGATCCGATTGACTTACGTCGATGGTAATTCGCAAGATCTTCAATCCTAGCATGAACGTGAATCACCTAGGAGCGTGGTCTCCCTTTTCCTTGAATTTCGAACCTGAGAATGGACAAACAAACTTTCTTTTTCTTTTTGTTAGTCACAAAACAATCAAAAGTCCACAAAGATTATTCCGGTCACTTTTGAGTTCTCAATCTAATGATTGAAACTCGCGTGAACCTAATTCGATATTGTACACACAAGCTTATTGATGAACAAGCAAATAGTGTACCATCAAAAGAATAATCTCTTCTCTCTTTTTTGTCTTGGCAGAATAATCAAACACTTTTCTATGAGTTGAGAAGAAGAAGAAAATTGATTCAGTAAAAAACTTAGGGTGGCCGAACCCTACGAGGTATGTTATATAGGGTGGTCGAATTTCTTTCTCCTTTTACTTTAGGGTTGCCGAAATCTATAAGGTGTTGTATTAGGGTTGGCCGAATTTCATCATGTCACTTATATAGGGTGACCGAAATTCAACCCTAATTCCCATCAACTTTTTAGACTCCTAACCCTAATTTAACTCATAAGTATTTTTATTCTTTTATTGACTAAATAAAAAGACTTCTTATTTGATTAAATAAATAAACTTAATTATTTATTTTCTTATCAAACAAGTCTTTTACTTTTAGTATACTACTACCAATAGTATAATTCTAGGAAACATATTTCCTGATCAGAAAAAGATTTTGTTTCTTAATTAAATAATTAATTAATTAATTAATTAATTCTCATTTAATCAAACAATAAAATAAAATAATATTTTTGACTGATAATATAGCCTTGCCGCCCCACATGAAATATATGGGCCAAATATTATTTCCTTATTTTATTTAATCCATTGGACTTTAAATAAAAAGCTCACATGTGAACCAGACCCATTCTTACTAAAAGAAACAAGCCCACATGCCTTTCATTAATATATTAATATAATTGATCAGCCCATTAAACAAATAATGTGCAAATTATATTCTTAATATATTAAATGCAATTCTAGATGGACCCATAAATTGGTCCGATAGAATATTTCAAGTGATCCATGCAAGTCCGTGTGGATTGGGGATCTTGGCGGACTATCTAAATTTAAGCTTTAATAGACATAACCTAATCACAATCAACAAATGATTCACTTAGGTCCGATCCATTAATTTTAACTCATTCCACTAAAGAGCTAAAATTGAACTCTTAACTAAAGATAGAATAAGAAGATGTTCCTCATTCATACCCTAGACAATCATGTTGGAGATAGTGTATCCTCGTGATTAATATCAGTAATCGCCAAGAGTTCATAGACCGCCTATAACTCTCCAAGTTACCATATTTACTCATATGACCACATTTTGAACTTGGATATTTTGACTTGTCCATAAGCCATGTTTTCAATAGACACTATCGAAAACCCAACGTTGAGATTTAATATCCAATTACCTCAAAACATCCATACGATGATATTATACTCTCATTTAATAAATGGAGCCACGATGTCCATATCTATAAATGAAGTCCTCTATCGATTAACAAATGAATATCACCAAACTATCGAGGATAGACTATGCTATATAATCGTACTCATTGATAACTCAAATGATATCACTTGCAACCATAAGTCCATCATTTATCTCAGTATTAAGATAGACTCTCCGATTGTCCTGATAATGAAAAGACTATTATCTATTGACGGTTCTAGATAAAGCTTTTCATTGTGATCCAGTTCAATGCACCCAGTACACTAGATTCTTTTACTCGAAGACACTCCGATGATTTTAGACTCATCATATCTCATTTGATCCCACTCAAATGCTAGCAAAAGAATTCTACAACTTTAACAAGATAAAGGTGCCCAACCTTTAACTTAAGTTGTGAACATTATTCAAGACTAACTAAAGAATTGTGTCTACCTCATACATATCCAGATGTATGAACAATTCTTCTTTTCTCATACTCTTTAGACCTTATGATTATTTACTTTGATAATTATAATATTAAACTATAAATGCTATAAGATTTGTTAAACTAGAAATCACTTTATTAATATGAAAAAGATTGTCAATTACAACATTACACTCTTGCTATTGAGCATAATCCTAACAGCAAGAAACACGACCATCCCGAGAATTAGCCCAAACCAGAGAATCCACAACAGGAGAAATTGTAATCAGATCAATCCGAAAACACAGATCCTAGAAGCGCACTCGAAAACAATCATTCAGCACCCATTTACCCTCATGAATAATATTCGAGACCCTCACCCGGAGTGGATTAGCTAAATAATCTGGAATCCCCAAAAGCTCCAAAATGGGAACCCCCAACCAATTATCCCGCCAAAAGTCCCTATGAGAGTTCTCGCTAATCAGCCAGATACCTTCCTAAGAAGGGAACTATAATTTGTCCGAAGAGAAAACCAAATCGAGGAGGTGACATACCTTCCACGAGGCTTCTGCAATTGCCTGAGATACCTCTCCCGAAGAAAAGTGAAAGCAAAATCATTAGAGGTCATAAAATTCCAAGTGAATTTTCACAACAGTGAGTCATTCAACAACCCAAGATCTTTCTAACCAAGACCACCCTAAGAGTAAGGCCTACAACAATGATCTTAAGCGATCTGAACCAACTTAGTCTCCTCACAGGAACCAGTCCATAAAAAGTTTCTCAACTTGCGGTTAATCAGAGATAGTAAAAAAGAAGGCCACTTGTAAATCATGAAAGAGTGCACAAATGAACCAGTGATGACTGACCTGATCAGAGTAGCATGACCGGCCAGAGAAAGAGAGAGACTTGCCCTTCCATTTAGTGAATTTAGACAAGATCTTATCTGCAATAGGTCGTAACACCGCTTTTCGAGGCTTACCCCGAAACAAAGGGACTCCCAAATAAGAAAACAGAAGCTGCCCAATCTGCATACCAACCAGAGATTGCAAACTACCAATCTGAGAGGGGGAGATAGAAGATCCGAAATAAATCGAAGACTTACCCCAGTTAACCAACTAGCCTGAAATATCACCATAATCCTCAAAGCACCCATGATATGCTTCAAATTCTTTTGAGTGCCTTTGCAAAAGATCAGAATATCATCAGCATAGAGCAAATGAGTTGGACCCAAAAAACCCCTTAGGGAAGAAATTGGTAGAATATGAGAAGAATCCACCAACCTTGTCAATAATCTACTAAGGAAGTCCTCTACAATACCAAACAAAAACTGAGGGAGCAGATCTTCTTGACGAACCCCTCTAGAGCAACAAAATATACCTCTGGGACCCGATTCAAAAGAATTGAAAGCCTAGACAAACGAAGAATGCCGTCTATCCAATCCACAAAAACATTAGAAAACCCAAAAGCCTGAAGCACTCTGCAAAGGAAAGACCAATCCAGGGTGTCAAAAGCCTTACGGATATCAATCTTCATGGCCAAGTTACCCCCATAACACTTCTTCTGCAACACATTCACATAGTCAGAAGCCAAAGCAATACAATCCTCGATATGCCGGTCTCGAATGAATCTGAACTGCTGAGGAGAAATAATCCTGGCGGTAACTCGTGCTAAACGATCAGCCAAAATCTTTGAAGAAATTTTAAATAGAAAGTTACTAAGAACAATCGGTCAAAACTGATCAACCGAAATCGATTCCCTCAACTTTGGAAGAAAACAATGAAGCTGGAATTGAGACCCTGTAAAATAACTCCAGTGATGAAAAAATCCTGAACAGCGAGGACCACATCACTACCTATAACATCCCAACATCTTTGATAAAATCTACCAGAAAACCCATCTGGCCCAGGGGTAGAAGCAGCATACATAGCAAAGACCGCATCTTGAATATCATCTACAGATGGAATGCTAGTCAAGAAAGCGTTCTCTACTGCAGTTACCAAGGAAGGAATCACATCATCTACAATAGAAAAATCTCTCCCAACTTAAGAAACATCAGAGGAAAAGAGGTCAGAATAATAGCTAATGATATGATCCCTGATGGTAGGCTGATCCTTCGAGAGAACCCTATTATTCGAAAGGGTTGATATAGTGTTACGATACTGCTTACGTTTGATAGAGGCATGAAAGAAAGATGTGTTCCGATCCCCATCACAAAGCCACCTAACTTTACACTAATCTAAAAAAAAACACTTCTGTCTGCGTAACAACACATCTAGCTCAGAATGAACACTCGTCTCGGCCATAAAAAGATCATTTGAAAAACCTTGGTTAGACAAATCCAGCTGAATAGAATGAAGCTCCGCACACTTCCCAGCAATGGTAGAGTTAAGATCCCCAAAAACCTCCCAATTTCAAGACTTGAGAGCCTTCTTCAAGCTTCTCAACTTATAGATAACAACCCGAGGAGGCCTGCCCATAATAGGAGAGCTCTAAATCCTGCGAATAATAGCTATAAAATCAGGATGCTTAACCACATGCTTTGAAACCGAAACGGCCTATGACTACAAACCTCGCAATTTGACAACCAAACCAATAACGGATAGTGATCTGAACAGATACGGGGAAGAGCCACACACGAAATTTCCTGCCAATAGGAAATGCAACCATCTGAAACCAAAACTTTATCTAATCGTCTCTCAACTCTAGTGCGGATACTGCGACCTCTAACCTAAGTGAATCGGGTGCCCTGAGAATGAGTGCCAACCAAATCACAATCCTTAATCATCGACCTGAAATCCTCATGTAAGGTTCCCATTTGTTGATTGGCTCATTTTGTGGACAAACCACATGTTGGGGTCTTTGTAAGGGTAGCCTAGGTGTTGTTAGGTTTGTTCGAAGCCCTTTGAAGACCTCGTCTTGATAAGCACCGAAGGTAAATTTCTATGTGCTTACTTATCTTGAAGAGATAGTTGCACACACTCACAACTCATGCATATGTTTAATCCTTGTATGTTATGTGTCTTATTTGTGCGCTTTAATGTTCATTAACATCTCTTCTTGCATGTTAGTTTGATTGCATCTTGCATATCCAATTGCCTTGTCATGATTAGACTTAGGATTGCATTTTTGCATTGGGCGCTCCCAAAAGCACTCTACAGAAGCGCTGTACGAACAGCCCCCTTCGAGCGCTATACAGACCTGATCGATTTAATTCGGTCGCTGTACGGGCGCTGTACAAAGCGCTGTACAGGGCGCTGTATGTACAACGCCCCTCTGTTTTCTAGTGAGAACAGAGCAGGGGCGCTGTACAGGCGCTGTACAGAAGCCCCCTACGTATAGCGCCCAAGGCAAATTTGAAGCAAACTTATCAAAACGACCACACTTTGTTTTGGCCTCCTATATATATGCCACTTTGACTTTAGGTTAATTAAGAGAGTTCATATTCAGATTTCTTACTTAGGATATTTTTCAAAGAGAAGAAAAATTCCAAGAACTCATTTTTAATTACTCAAACACTTTTTCATGATCATCAATCATCATCTAGCATCATCTTTGATCTTCTAGATGTCATCTTGTATGGATTCTTCATCATACTTTGCTTGGTAAGCTTTTCACTAATATCTTACATATTTTGTGTTTTTCTTAACAAGCAATCTCATTTTATTACTTGTATGATTTTTCATATATCTTTTGATACAAGTTTGAGATTAGTGTGATGTATGTTTGAGAAGTTGTATTGTGATAGCTAATTAGGTTTTGTGCTTAATCTTGATTAGCTAAACTATTTGAAATGTCATTAGTTTTTAATATCTAGGATTGTTCTAATTGCATATTAATCATCTTAGATAAGCATATAGGGTTTCCCTTGCTCTATGTTGCATTTTGGATATTCATATATTCACTTAGGGTGTTATTCTCTTCATTGAGAAAGTAAGTCTTGTGTGTAGCTTCCGGGATTAGGTTGCTTAGATCGCAAGCAAATTGGACTAGGTTCACTCATACCGGGATTAGGTAGGTGTGTGATTACTTCCGGGATTATGTTGTAATCGTTTACACATTTAGTGGATTCGAGGTTCGAGTGTGGCTTACTTACTAGCCCGTGGTTTTTCCCATGAGGGTTTCCACGTAAAAATCAAGTGTTATTAATTTTCGCATTTTATACTTGATTTATTGCTTTATTGCTTTATCTATTTAGTCGTAATTTCGTAATTTTGACTTAACACGAAAAATTGGGTAATAAGTTTAAAATCTATTCCCCCCCTCTCTAGATAGCTTTATACACACCGTGCTTTAATTTGTTTCACCTCACAAGAACCACGAGCAGGAGAACGAGAACCCAAAGCCTCATGAGCACCCAGAACCGCATTAAAATCCCTAATAATTGATCAAACCAAATATGGTGTGATCTTGGCCCTCATTTCCTCTTCTTTGGGCTTGCTTCCCGGGCATTTTTCCCCGTGTTTTAATGTTGTTAATTAAGTATTTTCAGGTATTTATGAGTTAAAGGGCATTGTAGTAATTTGGAGAAACTTGGGGCAAAAGCGTAAAATATAAGGAGATGATTGAAGTTTTCGTAATATTGGAAGAGATCAGGGAGTGTTCCGTAATTTGCCAAGAAAATCAGCAAACAGCGCTACGTGGATAAGTGATCCGGAGCGTTTTGTAGTGGGGTTAGGCTTCTGGTTGCACCCGAGCCCACTTCTAAACGTACCCTAGTGAGACAAAAGAACAGGCTGGGTGCAACCCAGCCCAATATCAGTCTTCTTCAACCTCCATTCACGCCTACCTCCATTCACGAACCAAAAACCCTAGCTTGTGCCGCTGATGAAGTCAGCCAAAATTGAGCTATCGTCGGCCGTTTTTTGGCCCAAAATGATAACGAAGATGGCGCAAGGTTGTTCGTCCCTTTTTCAGACCTCCAATTGCCGGGAATCTAAGCCACCATATCCGGTCACGCATCGCCCCACTGTCGCCCCAAATCCAAATTGCGACCACACTGCAAAATCGATTGTCGTGGTTTGTCCTTCGATGTTGCCACAGCGACAGGGAGCCAATTCCACACCTGATTGTGTCGCCCTGAGATGTCACCTGAAGCCAAACCACAAACCTCACTGTTGTCCAACTCTGATTGGTTGGAAAATTACGGTAAGGTCCCTTTGAGGGGCCAAAATGGCAAGTTGACAAAGTCTAGGGGTGTTTTGGTCATTAGCCACTCGTGACCTGATTTGAAAACACTATAAATTCATCCTATTTTTCCTTTGAAAAAACACTTGTTCAAGTAAGAATTCTTTCTTCCACCATTCCTAATCCACCGATTTCTCCTCACCAATCTCATCAACAAACAACTAGACTACCTCACCTAAATCATTCCTCTCTTCCCATCTTCTCCACCCATTTCCTTTGTCACTCTCCATATGACTCCACCTATCTAGACACATCCTCTTCTCCTACTCTTTGCACTAGGAGCATCAAAGGAAAGCAAGGATCAATCATTAAAGAAGGAGGCCCAAGGGTGATTTCCTTATTTATTACTTTCTTTTTATTTGATTGTAACTATGTGTAATTAAATCCCTAATATCTATCATTAATTGTTAAGACCATTCTCTTATCTAGTATTGTTGATGTTGGAATTCCATCTATTCAATTTCTTTATATTATTATTATTTACTTTTCTAGTTTATTAAATCCTAATCAATCAAAAACCAAAAATATGATTTATGTTTTATGCACTGTAAGGTTCATGATTTGTATTGGCTTGATTCCATTGCAAAACACACTATATTTGTATTAGTTATTGCTTAAGATGTTCTTGAAAGAAAAGAAGCTTAAAAGGTGAAGAGCAATGTCTAGTGCAAATGTCGTCTTCAAGAGGTGAAAGTGTCAAAGGTATATTTTGACTTCTATCCTCTTGCAAGGCGTTAACGCGCACACACACAATTCATACATGTGTGTCCCTGGATCGTAGTTCAAACATTGGTTATAACACATTCACACACTTGATAATATATGCTCATGCATTTATACTATCTTGACAAACTTTGCTTATTGCATGTTCTAGGACTATGTCTAGGAAATAGCATATGTGTGTGTCTTTGTGTTTGTATGTTTCCATATTTTTGTATTTGGACTTGAATATACTCTAATATGATTCCTTATTGATTTCTGGTCGTTTTGATTACTCATTCATTTAGTTTCGAGTCCAAACGATGTAGCTACGCTACTTTTCGTTCTCATTCGTTGAGTTGACTTCATCGTCGTTTTCCGATATGATTTCTCAACCATTTTTCAAAGTTGTGTAGTCGTCGTTGTGCGTGAGGGAGTCATGGTTTGTAATCCAAAATGGATTCAAAATCAGAGTTCGGATGCCCAAGATACGGCTGAAGAACGTGAGAGAGAGCGTGCGAGAGGCGAAAGTGGCCAAGAGGCCACGTGTGGCCCAAGCCGTGGGCCCCACGGCCAGAGAGCCTCTCTAGCCCCGTGTGGCCCACATGCCCTCCATGGGCTGGGGTGATGTGGCCACTCTTGATTGGTCATTTTTTCCTTCTCTCTCCTCCATTTAATCCTTTCTCCTTCCCTCCAAACTTTTGAAGATTTTGAAGAACACTTTCAAAGAAATTCTGCAGAATTCTTCAACATTTTAGTTTTTGTATTTTGATCATAACTTTCTCATACGAACTCGAAATCAATTGATCCAAAAGCCAAAATTGTTGGTCTTGATGAGAGCTACAAACCCCAAGCATTTCTAGAGGTAGCTGACTTCATCATGTTTCCCAGTGACCTGATTTTCAGTACGTCGTCAAGGTTGTTTTATTCAACTTCTTCTTTTCATTTTATCTTTGATCATCTCTTTGATTCTTACTAATTGAGTGATGAAATATGCTGAGAGGGATGTTTAGGTCATATGCTAGGGGTTTTTGATCATTTGTCAATTGAGTTTTAGCTTTGTGATTTCTCTTGAACATATATGTGCTAAACTTGATTTTGTTTGAAATTGATTCTAAAAAATGTATATATGATGTGCCTCATGTTATTTTCTAGGTTTAATTTCATGATCTAAGAACTAGGTTTTTAGTGTGATATATTGAATATTCATACCTTGTTCTTATTGATTGGCATGTCTTGATTTCTAGATACTTTTGTGATTGTTTGATGAAAGCATATTCTAGATTATCTTTAAACATGTACATTTAGCTTGATTGATCATCTAGCTTAATTTGATTGTGTTTGCATCATTTGCATCACGTAGATCATAGCCTTGCATTAGGTTGAAGTCTCTAGCAAAGTGAGTGAAGCTTTGTGGATAGAGTAAGGAAGTCTTGATTAGAGTCGGGGATAATCAAGCAAGGAGACTTGTCTAGGGTCGGGAGGATCCGGATAGGCAAGCAAGAAATCTTCCTAGAGACGTGAGCGTCTTGGATAGGAAGTTGTTTTCTAGAGGTGTAGGACACATCTCGGATAGGAAGTAGGCTTGGTGATTCACTAGCCTGAGGGTAGATTAGGAGTTGATAACTTGAGCGGATATCATGAGTTGGTAGCTTGAGTGTGTAAGTCCTTTTTCACATAGTGGATTGCTTTGCCGGTGGTTGTGGTATCAACCCGTGGATGTTTCCTCTTTGAGGTTTTACCACGTAAAAAATACTTGTGTTCATTTTTGTTTTACTTTTCTTTATCTTCCATATCTTACATTGATTGCGTATCTTGTAAATTGATTAACTCTTGTATTAGTGAAATCAATTCATTTGTTAAATCTAATCAAGTGTGCATTTTCTTTGATATATTCCGCGTTATTTTTAATATTGGAAGAATTTGAGTCTATACCTATTCATCCCCCCTCTAGGTATATTTTGCACTACTACTTAAGGGAAATTTCATGCATCTAGATTAGACTAACTTAGATTATATCACAAATTGATTAATCTAACATAATCCCTGTGGAACGAATCTTTACTTACCGTTTTACTAATCTTTACATCATAAAAGGATTTTCTAGTGGTAAAATTGGTTTTCTAAATGAACATATAAAAACATCATTTTGTGTGCATAAACAGCCACATCAATAACCAACCAGGAAGAAGAAAACAAACTAACCATATCTCGAAGAGACTGCCAAAGAGACCTACGAACCACTGTAGAAGTGCTCGCATAAACAAAAGTGTACCAGTGGACCCGAGAACCGATCGAGAGCGAAACAGTTATATGTTGATCATGACAGTGAACTATCTGAGCCTTAGGAAATGAAGCACAAGCGAAAACCTAAATAGTCGGAATCAACCCACCCATATTGTTCATGCCTACCAAACAAAGACCGAACGAAGACCAGAAGCCTGAAGAGATAGAGGAAAAATCAACCATAGGCTCTGCAATACAAACCAAAATAGGTCTATGTAAACGACATAACTCTCTAAGAACCCGCCTCGTGGGCTTGCCCCGGATCCCACGATAATTCCAAAAGAGAACATTAATCATCGAAACCGTCAGAGGAGCTCGGTATCCGGACTTTAAAGAAGCCAGCCTACGCTTAACCCTCAAAGCTCTCTGAGCAATCTCAGCATCGGCTAACTCACTCTCCTCCATCTAGGAAGCCCATGAAGAATCTGCAATGAGGCAAAGCTCGGCCTAAAATTCTGACAACGGACCCGAGTTCTGAATCTGCACACTCGGATCCACAACCGAAAAGAACAAGAAAAACTAGATCCATCTTGTAAATTACTCTAATCCACATTGACATTCGGAGCTGAAGACACAATTGCCTGAAACCTAATGAACCCTAACTTACCGATGAGCCGTCTGACCCGGACGAGAAGATGACCTAGATAAAATGGTAGAGACCATAGGGCGAACCTGAGTGACCACCAAAGAACCCTGAACAACAATCCTCGAATCATGCACCACCCCTACAGCCGAACTAACAAAACTAATAGAAGGATCAACAATCGAAGAACTAGAAACCAGAACTGAATCAATGACCTCGTCATCAAATCCTGAACCCTTACTAATCTACAATGCCCGGGAAATCATTGTAGGAACTAAACTTGAAACCATTTTCAAAATAGCTGAGATAGTAGACGAAGACGGATCCGAAGAAAGAACCAAACCAACGGATGAAGTGGATCCCGAGATCAAATTAGACCCTACTGAAGTATGGACAACCACCGAATCTTGACCACCTACATCCTGGTGAATAGTTGAAAAAACATTAGATAATGGGACCTCCTCCTAAGATGCAATAACAGGGTGATAAACTGATTTAGAAGAACGGGTTCGAACAGGCTGAAAACTATCAACCCTAAACACTCTAGAATCCCTTGTTATATCCTGGGTTGATTTTGCAGAACTAGTTAGAGGAACCTTAGAAGACTTGTTCCAACGACAAAAACTAAGCAAATGACCTATAGAAGAGCAAGTGGAGCAAAAAGCTGGGAGATTCTCATACTCAACAGCTATAAAAGAACTATGAAATTCATGTAGGGAAAAATACGTGCACGCAGCGGAAGTGACACTAAAATAAGGTTTAGTATAGTTTAAAATTTTTCCATAATTTGAACATTAACCCTCTAATTAATTAAACATATATATATATATACTAAAAAGTAGAATACCTTTTGTCATATGATCCAATTGACTTTGCGTCGATGGTAATCCGCAAAATCTTCCAATCCTATCACGAACGTGAATCACCTAGGAGCTTGGTCTCCCTTTCTTTGAATTGTGTACCTAAGGATGGATTAACAAAACTTTTCCTTCTGATCGTTAGTCACAATAAAATCCAAGAAAACTAGAAAGTATGTTCCGGTCACTTTTGAATTTAACAACTGTTAAGATTGAAACTCGCGTGAACCTAATTTGAAGTTGTGCACAAAGCCTTTTGATATTCAAGCTTACAAGTGCACTATCGAAATTAGAACTTGTAGGGAAAAATACCGTAGTACACGCAGCGGAAGCGAGACTAAAAATAGATTTGGTAGTTTTAAAAATTTTTCCTTTTATGAACCTTAACCCTTTAATTAATTAAACATACATATAATCAACAAAAGAAGAATACCTTTTGTCGTGTGATCCGATTGACTTACGTCAATGGTAATCCGCAAGATCTTCAATCCTAGCATGAACGTGAATCACCTAGAAGTGTGGTCTCCCTTTTCTTTGAATTGCAAACCTGAGAATGGACAAACAAACTTTTCTTTTCTTTTGTTAGTCACAAAACAATCAAAAGAAGACTAAGATTATTCCGGTCACTTTTGAGTTCTCAATCTAATGATCGAAACTCGCGTGAACCTAAATCGATGTTGTACACACAAGCTTATTGATGAACAAGCAATTAGTGTACCATCAAAGAATAATCTATTCACTCTTTTATGTTTTTAGTAGAATAAAATTACTTTCTATGAATTGAGAAGAAGAAGAAAATTGTCTCATGTATCAATCAACTTAGGGGTGGCCGAACCCTACATATTATTTAATATATAGTGGCCGAAAATTCTTCTCCCATGCCAATTAGGGTTGCCGAAATCTTCATGTAGAATTACCTAGGGTTGCCACAATTTCCTCTACAATAGAGGACTTGTGTTCTACCCAAATTCACATGTAATTAGACTTCTAACCCTAATCCAACTCATAAGTATTTTTATTCTTTATTGACCAAAATAAAAGACTTCCTATTTGATTAAATAAATAAACTTAATTATTTATTTTCTTACCAAATAAGTCTTTTACTTTTAGTATACTACTAACAATAGTATAACTCTAGGAAATATATTTCCTGTTCAGAAAAAGATTTGTTTCTTAATTAAACAATTAATTAATAAATTAATTAATTCTTATTTAATTAAACAATGAAACAAAATAATATATGGGCTAATATAAACCTTGGCCCCACTTGTCTAAAATTGGGCCTTATATTATTTTCTTATTTCATTTAATCCATTGGACTTTAAATAAAAAGTTCACATGTGAACCAGACCCATTCTTACTAAAAGAAACAAGCCCACATGTCTTTCATTAATATATTAATATAATTGAGTAGCCCATTAAATAAATAATGTGCAAATTATATTCTTAATATATTAAATGCAATTCTAAATGGACCCATAAATTGGTCCGGTAGAATATATCAAGTGATCCATGCAAGTCCGTGTGGATTGGGGATCTTGGCGAGCTATCTAAATTTAAGCTTCAATAGACACAACCTAATCACAATCAACAAATGATTCACTTAGGTCCGATCCATTAATTTTAACTCATTCCACTAAAGAGCTAAAATTGAACTCTTAAATAAAGATAGAAAAGGAAGATGTTCCTCATTCATACCCTAGACAATCATGTTGGAGATAGTGTATCCTCGTGATTAATATCAGTAATCGCCAAGAGTTCATAGACCGCCTATAACTCTCCAAGTTACCATATTTACTCATATGACCATGTTTTGAACTTGGATATTTTGACTTGTCCAGAAGCCATGTTTTCAATAGACACTATCGAAAACTCAACGTTGAGATTTAATATCCAATTACCTCAAAACATCCATATGATGATATTATACTCTCATTTATTAAATGGAGCCACGATGTCCATATCTATAAATGAAGTCCTCTATCGATTAACAAATGAATATCACCAAACTATTGAGGTTAGACTATGCGATATAATCGTACTCATTGATAACTCAAATGATATCACTTGCAACCATAAGTCCATCATTTATCTCAGGATTAAGATAGACTCTCCGATTGTCCTGATAATGAAAAGACTATTATCTATTGACGGTTCTAGATAAAGCTTTTCATTGTGATCCAGTTCAATGCACCCAGTGCACTAGATTCTTTTGCTCGAAGACACTTCGATGATTTTAGACTCATCATATCTCATTTGATCCCACTCAAATGCTAGCAAAAGAATTCTAAAACTTTAACAAGATAAAGGTGCCCAACCTTTAACTTAAGTTGTGAACATTATTCAAGACTAACTAAAGAATTGTGTCTACCACATACATATCCAAATGTACGAACAATTCTTCTTTTCTCATCGTCTTTAGACCTTATGATTATTTACTTTGACAATTATAATATTAAACTATAAATGCTATACGATTTGTTAAACCAGAAATCACTTTATTAATATGAAAAGATTGTTAATTACAATATTACACTCTTGCTATTGAGCATAATCCTAACAGAACTCTCTTTCTTTATTTCTCTCTTGGCCGAATTTTAACACTTGTCTAGAGTATGAATTATTTTTGTAAGTGAAAAGAAATAATTCACTCAAGCTAGAAGAAGAAGAAGATGTTGGTTGAAATCTATCCTATGTAGTATATAGGGTGGCCGAATTTTACTTCTTTCCTTTTAGGGTTGCCGAATTCAACTTGTGTAAAGATTTAGGGTTGGGCGAATTCTCTCCCATAGAGGATTTGTGCTTTACCCTAATTCCTATCAACCTTAGAATCCTAACCCTAATACAACTCATAAGTGTTTAATCTTATTATGACTTATTAAAAGACTTCCTTATTTGATTAAATAAATAAACCCTATTATTTATCTTCTTATCAAATAAGTCTTTTATCTTTAATATACTACTACCAATAGTATAACTCTAGGAAACATATTTCCTGATCAGAAAAAGATTTTGATTCTCAATTAATTGATTAACTAATAAATTAATTAATTTCCATTTAATCAATCAATAAAATAAAATAATATTTTAGACTATAATTTTAGTCTTGCCGTCCACACCATATAAATGGGCTTAATATTATTTCTTATTTATTTAATCCATTACATGTGAACCAGACCCATTCTTACTAAAAGAAACAAGCCCACATGCCTTTCATTAATATATTAATATAATTGATCAGCCCATTAAATAAATAATGTGCAAATTATATTCTTAATATATTAAATACAATTCTAGATGGACCCATAAATTGGTCCGGTAGAATATATCAAGCGATCCATGCAAGTCCGTGTGGATTGAGGATCTTGGCGGGCTATCTAAATTTAAGCTTCAATAGACATAACCTAATCACAATCAACAATTGATTCACTTAGGTCCGATCCATTAATTTTAACTCATTCCAACAAAAAAGCTAAAATTGAACTCTTAAATAAAGATAGAATAAGTAAATATTTCTCATTCATACCCTAGACAATCTTATTAGATGGTGTATCCTCGTGAAGAATATCAGTAATCGCCAAGAGCTCATAGACCGCCTATAGCTCTCCAAGTTACTATATTTACTCATATGACCACATTTTGAACTTGGATATTTTGACTTGTCCAGAAGCCATGATTCAATAGACTCTATTGAAAACTTAACGTTAAGATTCAATATCCAATACCTCAAAACATCCATATGATGATATTCTACTCTCATTTAATAAATGGAGCCACGATGTCCATATCTATAAATGAAGTCCTCTATCGATTAACAAATGAATACCACCAAACTATCGAAGATAGACTATGCTATATAATCGTACTCATTGATAACTCAAATGATAACACTTGCAACCATAAGTCCATCATTTATCTCAGGATTAAAATAGACTCTCCGATTATCCTGATAATGAAAAAACTTTTATCTACTGACGGTTCTAGATAAAGTATTTCATTGTGATCTTATTCAATGCACCCAGTGCACTAGATTCTTTTACTCGAAGACCCTTCGATGATTTCAGACTCATCATAACTCATTTGATCCCACTCAAATGCTAGCAAAAGAATTCTACAACTTTAACAAGATAAAGGTGCCCAACCTTTAACTTAAGTTGTGAACATTATTCAAGACTAACTAAAGAATTGTCTACCTATACATATCTAGATGTACGAACAATTCTTCTTTTCTCATAGTCTTTTGACCTTATGATTATTTACTTTGGACAATTATAATATACAATCTATAAATGCTATAAGATTTGTTTAAATCAGAAATTACTTTATTAATATGAAAAGATTGTCAAAAACAATATTACACTCTTGCTATTGAGCATAATCCTAACAATCATCCCTCTCCAGCAACACTGAAGTAGGCAGCACTGATAACACATCCACATCAACTAGAACTCTAGCATAATGACCAAAATCCCCATCACTAGTAGCTTTGTCCAATTGTAATGGCACCCCAATCCCTCTAACCAAATCAGAAATAATTTTCAGATGCCAGTATTCCCACGATAGATCAAAAAGCCTAACCCAAACCTAAGCATTGGTGGACTTCTGTAGCGATGGGTTAAAATCCGGGACCTAAGGCTGTAGGCGAAGAATACTTGGCTTCAGATGAACTGAACCTAACCTTCAAACATGATTCTTCTAGGCAAGAGACTTCAAAAGAATCTGATAATAGCCTCTCCTCAGAGATATAAGACACCAATCAGAATTTAGCATCCAATGCTTGCTAAGTCTTGCCTTAAGATCCACAAGCTTCCAAGGCCGCTCACCACTGGAAAGCACCACACAACCAATAAGAGCATTCCTACATAACTCAAGATGGGCCTAATAAGAAATCGGATCCACTTGAACAGAAACATACCCCCCTTCTTAGAGGGAACTGATGGCACCGGTAAAGTCTCAACATGAGAAAATTTGAAGAGACCCGCAAAAGACTTACCACCCTGGACCATAGGCACTGAACTCTGAATGAGACCTGTAATCGAATCCGAAACAATCACTGAAAAATTAATTGATTGGGTTCTGATGGATAAAATCGTGTTATAAAAACCTAACTTGCAAGTGCACGAATCGTGAGATAAGTACAGCGACAAGTAGGGATCGTTCCCACGAGGAAAAGTGGATTATCGATTAAACTAGTTCTAATTAAAGCTAAGCAATTAACAGTATCCAAGAGATTTTGATTGATTGATTGATTGATTTAGAACCGAATTATCTAAGAAAGTAGTTAACAAAAATATATGAATGTGATCAAGAGGTGAGAGGACTAGGTCATCAATGCTCTCCAACTACGTTTACTCAATGCTTCGAATTGATTTTGATAAAAGATGTTAATCAAGTTAAGGGTTCGTTCTTAAATTAAGTGTGAATAACTTACGAGCATATTAACAGGCATGATAAGCTTTACCACACATCAAGTTAAAGAACAATGAACCAAAACTTACGAGCATATTAACAGGCATGATAAGTTTTACCCATTCAATTAAAAAGTGATTGAGAGTGGCATCGTAACACACTCAAACTCAATCATTAAATTATCACAACCCTAGATTCCTGTCGAGCATATTAATAGGCATGAGCAATATTAAAGAGTTATGACATAAGATGAATTGAATGAATCAAAACTTGAATTAAGAAAATGTAGTCAATTCTAACAAAGAGCATTCATAGAGGTTCACATTGATTCCCTAGTATGGATTTAGTTACACATCATGAAAATAACAAGACAAGAGATAGAGGAGATAAACCCCACTGAGGCCTTCAACGACTCTTCTCGTCTTCAATGATGAGTCTTCTTCGTCTTGAAAACCCTCAATGTGTAAATATGGATGATGGTGATGGGGGACGGTCCCATTGGTGGCTTGGGACCTCCCTTGGCTAGATCTCTAGCTGGTCTCCCGAATTTAGGATTTACAAGGGGTTTAAATAGGTGTAGATGCAAGGTCATGCCCTTAAACGACAAGGAATCTATTCCCTTTGAGAATACAAGCCTATTTGGAATTCTATTTCTTTCCTAATCCATCCAAATCAATTACTTATTGAAGGAAGATAAGGATTAGATGTCTACTTGCTTCCCAAGACTCACATACATGTCCAAGAAGTAATATTTCCCGTTCCGACAACTTGCAAAACAAATCCCGAAAGTATTCGCGGACTTTATGACTGACTGATCTGACCTTGGGGTATAACTTCTTCTAGAAAATTTGGATCAACAAGACGTAATTTGGGTTGGAAACTAGACTTTCGGGGCTTCAAATCCATAGGTGGTAGGACACACAATCCAATCAGAGATGAGAGATATGGGCCTCGTAATATTGATGATCTGCATTGTGACGGGCTACCGCTGCGACTACTGCTGTGAAAGCCAGAGCGGTTTTTATAACGGTCTACATGTTTTTGCACCGCTTTGGGTGCCGTTATGGAAACCCACAGCTGTCTTGATGATGGTTGGCATGGCAATCATGGTAAATTGCATAAAAGACCCTTGAATCTCCCAAAATCACCTTTTTCCTTTGGAATACTTCAAAAAGACTCGAGAAACAAACAATTGATTGGAGGAATGGGGATAAAAAACATATACAATAAATGACCGATCAGGTTCTATTAAATATTATGTGTCAGTGTGTCACATAATTACACAATGTGTATTAATTTAAAATTCAACAATTCTAAATTAATCATAATAATCCTTTCAATTTTCTCATGTTCAATATAGTGTTGATGGAGATGGCATGAGGACCTATAAACCTATAATTTCAAGCTCCAATAAAGTTTGATAATTAATTAAACTCTTTAATTAAATTAACTAATTTATTAATTCCATAGTTATTCCACTAAAAACCTGAAACTACACTCTTGATATTATAAAATAATTTACTCAAAGATTTGAATAGTCCATTGATATAATCATTACATATAGATCAATCCTCCATAAACAGTTCATAATTAAAGCTGGGTTCAAAAATCCATTAACCTCTCTAATTACTTCTTTATCCTCGAGTTCCGTTGATTCTCTAATGAATATATATTATGATCTTACTATAAATTGAGCGCTCTTATTGTTCAAGACTTGAATCAATATTCAAGAGAACTATTTATCTAACTTCATTATGAAGGAATGGATTCCATCATGTAAATTATCATTTTCGAGCTATTTACTTCATTATGTTTTTGCTAACCGCCTAAAAAGGCTGGGGTCCAAAGAAGAATTTTCCATCATTGCCAAGACCATGTGAAGGAGAAGGACGCTATAAGAAGTATCTAGCTATACCGGGAAGATGCCAGACCAGTATACCCAAGAATACCATTTGTAAATCGAGATTAAGATTAGGATCACCTATATCACCAAGTACTAGGAAACATGAAAGTTGAAGTCCTAAGGACCCCACTGCTGGGTTGTCTCAGTACCCTGATACACAAGGAACACTGGTTCCATGGTCCAATGACATGCATAGCACCCGATACTACAATTCCTCCTAGAACCGGTCTACCAAGCAGCAGGGACCAAGATAACAGAAGAGTTCCCTATGCATTAGAACATGCGTGGAATGGGAAATCTTCGATGGAAAAGGAAAGTGTTCATTTGGGAAGTTCTTGTACTTGAAGAAAAAAGAATACTCTTTACAATAAGAGTTGTTATAAAAAAAAAAAAACAGTATTTATGTGAAACATGTAAGTCTTATACGTTTAGGAGTAGAATTTCCTTTTATCTTAAACTTCATGTAACTAGTATAAATAGACCTTGTAATTAGGTTATTTTATATGGAGCAAAAAAAACACCATGTAACATCAAAGAGAGTGGGTGAGATCCAGGGGAGACCCTAGGGAATATCCACGGAGGGATCCGGGGAATATCAGTGGATAAAGTTAGAGATCTGTGGGTGATATTCAAGGGAGACCTAGGGATATTGGGGGGCTCTTGGTGAGTATCTTGTAAGCGTTGTGAGCTGAGAGTCATAATGTAAAGCTCGGTTGTGAGCTTGGGGACTTAGTGAGGCTCTATGGTTTGGGGTTGAGTTGTGAGAGAGATTCTAAAATATGGTTATAACAATTTATCATATAGTTGAACTTTCTCTGTCGTCCTGACAGTCGGTGGTTTTTTCCCTAATTTAAGGTTTTCCACGTATATCTTGTGTTGTGTGATTGTTTATTCTCTCTCATACCTTAACCCTTTAAATTAATTAAACATATAATATACTAATAAAAGTAGAATACCTTTTGTCGCGTGATCCGATTGACTTGCATCGATGGTAATCCGCAAGATCTTCAATCCTATCACGAACGTGAATCACCCAGGAGTGTGGTCTCCCTTTCTTTGAATTGCGTACCTGAAGATGGAAAACAAAATCTCTTTTTTCAGATCGTTAGTCACAAAACGTCCAAAAGACTACAAAGATTATTCCGGTCACTTTTGAGTTCTCAATCTAATGATCGAAACTCACGTGAACCTTATTCGAAGTTGTACACAAAAGCCTATTGATGTATAAGCTATTAGTGTACTATCGAAATAGAATAATCTTCTCTCTTGTGTCTTGGCCGAAAATTAGAACACTTGTCTATGAGTATGATTCAAGCTAGAAGAAGAAGAAGTTGATCAAGTGAATCAATTGAAGGGGTATATGGCCGAACCCTGAAAGAAATAATGCACAGTGTGTACTAATATATTAATCTAGAGGGGGGGGGGGGGGGGGGGGGGTGGTGAATAGATTTTAACTATTATTATCCAATTTTCGCATTCAAGTCAATTTTACAAAAATGACCCTACTAGTCAAAAATACAAGCAAGTGTAATATAGTGCGGAATTTAAATAACACTTGATGTATACGTGGAAACCCAACCACTGGGAAAAACCACGGCCTGTATAGTGCACCACACTTGAACCTCAAAATCCACTAATTGAAATGGAGTTTACAACCTATGTAGACCTCGTCTAACACTCCGGTCAATAACCCCCCACTTCTACCACGCGGGCCTTTAAAAGTGGCTCTAGTCCAATTGCTTGAGGCCTAAGCAATCTTAGCCTTAAGACTTAATTCTCTATGAAGAGATTATGCAACCTATGTGAATATGTATGAATATTCAAATAACAAACAAGGCTAGGGAACCTTAGATGCTTATCTAGGATGATGATATATTCAATTAAATCAACCCTAGATATCAAGAGCTAGATGACATGTCAAATAGCTTAGCTAATCAAGATTAGTCAAAAACCTAATTAGCTATCACAATACAACACTCAATCAATTCATCACAATTAATTCTCTATTCTTGTATTTATCATATGATCAAAACATACAAGTAAATTAAAAGAGAATAGCTTGATAGTAAAAATATTAAAATAAGATGAACTTAATCAAAATCTTACCAAGCAAGTTGTGATGATGCAAACCCATACATGGATGCTTTCTATATAGACATAGAAGATGCAATATGAAATTTGATGCACAAAGGATTTGATTTTAGTGGTTAAAGGTGAGTTCTTTTGTATTTTTCTTTGCTTGAAAAATATTCTAATTATGAAATCTGAAAATCAACTCATTTGAATGACCTAAAGTCAAAGTGGCATATATATAGTGGGCTAAACCAAAGTGTGGTCGTTTTGAATAAGTTGCCCTGTTTTTGCCTTGGACGCTGTACGTAGAGCGCTTCTGTACAGCCCCCAACTCTGATCTCTCGGGTCTGAGATAGGTGTTGTACGTACAGCGCTGTACGTACAACGCTTTGTACAGCGCCTTGTACAGCGCCACATCAAAATGGCATCAAACATGATGCATAAAAATGCATTTTTCAACCAGGTCTCATATAGGCGCTGTACGTACAGCGCCTTCAACAGCGCTTTGTACAGTGCCAACACCATGAATGCAATCCTAAGTCTAGAATGAACATGACTTTGGTCATACAAAATGCAATCATGTAAAGCATGCAAGAAGAGATGTAAATGAACATTAATGAGCATAATAACAACACATACACAACATACAAGAAAATGAATTAAGCATGAGATACGAGTGTGTGTGTGCAACTAATCTCTTCAAAGCAAATTAAACACATAGAAGTTTACCTTTGGTGCTTATCAACCTTGAGGACATGAGAGGGTCTTGAGCTTGAATATCAATCACTTAAGCTACCCTTACATACAATCCCCAACACGTGGTTTGACCACGAAATAAGTTAATCAAGATATGGGAATCCTTACAATCTCCCCCTTTGGCTATTTCGTGACAAAACCACCACTCACAATGATTCCTCACAACATAATAGAAACTACAGGTCACAAATGATTATCTACATTACAAAGAGATATTTTAAAAAAATCTTGAAGTCTTCAATCTCTTGTAGAATAATCAGTCCCTGAAAGCAAAGTTTCTATACTATCCAATTCAAGTAAAAAGTGAGATGAATTAGGTGAGAATAAAACAAGCATTTGCATTCTTAGAATTTAAGTACAACTACAACATCATGCAATAATTGTGAATGCAATGCTCCCCCTCAATGTATTGTCTCCCTAACTTGCATAATTACTACCACAATTTGCAACTCCCCTTACCACCATTCTACTCCCCCTTTTTGTCATGATATAGGCAAAGGAGTAGTCCCCCAACCGGGTCACTTAGCAAAGAGAGATGAAAGCATTCAAGTCATTTGCATAATCATAAAATGCACTTTATGCAACTCAATTAATTGGAGAGAAACAAGGAGATTTATTTTGATAAAATGTGTGAATCAAAAATGCTTTGCATACAAGACATGTAGCATTCAAGTCCAAAATACAATGGTATTTGGCAAAGCAATTGACAAAGGTTTTTAATAAGAATTCAAACCAATTTTACCATTGTCATGAGAAAAGCAAGGATATAGAGTTTTCATTGATTTTAATTTATGAGCAACTATATCCATTTTTATAAGCCAAATATGTCATGAGCAACTTTGCACTCTATTTGATTTTTCCGAGAATGAAATCCGTATGATAGTAGACATGTTCAACAAATAAAGAAGGAGAGACATTTGGATTTTAAAATCCTTTGAACGGATACAAGATCCTTTATTCATTTTGAGTCTCATAAGCTTTTTCACACAAGTTTTGCATTTAAAATTGCAATCATTAATTCATGCTTTTTCATTTGAGCATGTCATTTGAATTTCATGCTTTTCATATGACATTAGCATGTTATAAAAGAATCATCATGTCATGGAGATAACTATAGGTTATTCAAATCATATTTCCTAAGTAAATCTTCTAGTCCAAAAATGCATGTTTGAACATAAATATGACATGGATTGTAAACAAGCAAGGTTCACACTTATGAATTGAAAACATATATACATATGTGCAACCAAGCTTACTCAAGCAATCAATCAAAGAAGCATAAGATTTTTCAAATATTTGCATGCAACAAGTATGCACTTAGCTCTCTTTGCTTGAGTTCCCCATATGGGGTCATCATCATCCTTTATCAATGAAGGTCATGAGGTCCTATAGACCTCCCAAGTCCATTTGACTTGGATGAACCTATTTGAGACTTGTTAGTCTCGTAGCAAGCGGGTTCATTTTTCCTTATCCACATAGATATGACATTTTTCTTCCTAGTGGTCAATGGTTCAAGAGTTCTAGAAATAATAGGATCATGAATATGAATATTTTCCTTCCTATTAGCATGCATTCTAGCTCTTGTCATTCTCTTTTCAATCATGCTTTTGATTCTACATAATTTAATGAAACGAAAGCAATTTGGTCTAATGTGACCATCAATACCACAAAAGTGACATGTAAGGATAAATTTAGAATTCATACCATGTCCTTGTGTATGCATAAGAGCCTTCCCATGACTTTGTGGTTAAGCGAGTTCAAACCTTTTTTGTTGTTGAACCAGTCTAGTTTGCTTCCTTGTTTCATTTTGCATGATTGGCCTCTTCCCTTGATGAATGTGAGCTTGAGGGAAGTTAGGTTGAGGAACTTTTTGAGCTTGAGGTCGTCTCCTTGGAGCTTCCTTCACTTGTGCACTTCTTGAACATTGTCTTAGATCAATTTTCTTCCTGGGAGTGTGCACCGGTGAGGCTTCTATCTTGCCCAAACTCTTGACAAAGACGGTCTTGTTAGTATATGCTCAATAGCAAGAGTGTAATGTTGTAATTGACAATCTTTTTCATATTAATAAAGTGATTTCTGGTTTAACAAATCTTATAGCATTTATAGTTTAATATTATAATTGTCAAAGTAAATAATCATATGGTCTAAGACTATGAGAAAAGAAGAATTGTTCATACATCTGGATATGTATGAGGTAGACACAATTATTTAGTTAGTCTTGAATAATGTTCACAACTTAAGTTAAAGGTTGGGCACCTTTATCTTGTTAAAGTTGTAGAATTCTGTTGCTAGCATTTGAGTGGGATCAAATGAGATATGATGAGTCTAAAATCATCGGAGTGTCTTCGAGTAAAAGAATCTAGTGTACTGGATGCATTGAACTGGGTCACAATGAAAAGCTTTATCTAGAACCGTCAATAGATAATAGTCTTTTCATTATCAGGACAATCGGAGAGTCTATCTTAATCCTGAGATAAATGATGGACTTATGGTTGCAAGTGATATCATTTGAGTTATCAATGAGTACGATTATATAGCATAGTCTATCTTTGATAGTTCGGTGATATTCATTTGTTAATCGATAGAGGACTTCATTTATAGATATGGACATCGTGGCTCCATTTATTAAATGAGAGTATAATATCATCATATGGATGTTTTGAGGTAATTGGATATTAAATCTCAACGTTGAGTTTTTCGATAGTGTCTATTGAAAACATGGTTTCTGGACAAGTCAAAATATCCAAGTTCAAAACGTGGTCATATGAGTAAATATGGTAACTTGGAGAGTTATAGGCGGTCTATGAACTCTTGGCGATTACTGATATTAATCACGAGGATACACTATCTCCAACATGATTGTCTAGGGTATGAATGAGGAACATCTTCTTATTCTATCTTTATTTAAGAGTTCAATTTTAGCTCTTTAGTGGAATGAGTTAAAGTTAATGGATCGGACCTAAGTGAATCATTTGTTGATTGTGATTAGGTTATGTCTATTGAAGCTTAAATTTAGATAGCCCGCCAAGATCCCCAATCCACACGGACTTGCATGAATCACTTGATATATTCTACTGGACCAATTTATGTGTCCATCTAGAATTGCATTTAAAATATTAAGAATATAATTTGCACATTATTTACTTAATGGGCTGCTCAATTATATTAATATATTAATGAAAGGCATGTGGGCTTGTTTCTTTTAGTAAGAATGGGTCTGGTTCATATGTGGGCTTTTTATTTAAAGTCCAATGGATTAAATGAAATAAGAAAATAATATATGGCCCATTTTATACATGTGGGGCGGCAAGGTTAAACTATTAACCTAATATATTATTTTGTTTCATTGTTTAATTAAATAAGAATTAATTTATTTATTAATTAATTGTTTAATTAAGAAACAAATCTTTTTCTGATCAGGAAATATATTTCTTAGAGTTATACTATTGGTAGTAGTATACTAAAAGTAAAAGACTTGTTTGATAAGAAAATAAATAATTAAAGTTTATTTATTTAATCAAATAAGAAGTCTTTTTATTAGTCAATAAAAGAATAAAAATACTTATGAGTTGGATTAGGGTTAGAAGTCTAAAAAGTTGATGTGTATTAGGGTGCAACACAAACCCTTTTTTGTATGGGATTTGCGGCAACCCTAATAGCATTATAGGAAGATTTCGGCAACCCTAAATAAAAGAGGAAGCAAAATTCGGCCACCCTATATATTTCATATGATAGGGTTCGGCCACCTCTAATGGTTGATGGATTCAATTTTCTTCTTCTTCTAAACTCATAGACAAGTATTTGATTATTCTACCAAGACAAAAAGAGAGAAGAGATTATTCTTTTGATGGTACACTAATTGCTTGTTCATCAATAAGCTTGTGTGTACAACATCGAATTAGGTTCACGCGAGTTTCGATCATTAGATTGAGAACTCAAAAGTGACCGGAATAATCTTTGTATTCTTTTGATTGTTTTGTGATTAACAAAAGAAAAAGAAAAGTTTGTTTATCCATTCTTAGGTTTGCAATTCAAAGAAAAGGGAGACCACGCTTCTAGGTGATTCACGTTCGTGCTAGGATTGAAGATCTTGCGGATAACCATCGACGTAAGTCAATCGGATCACGCGACAAAAGGTATTCTACTTTTGTTACTTGATATGTATAGTTAATTAATTAAAGGGTTAAGGTTCATAAAAAGGAAAAATTTTAAAACATACTAAATCTATTTTTAGTCTCGCTTCCGCTGCGTGTACTACGGTATTTTTCCCTACAAGTCTTTGTTGGAGTAGTGATCTTCTTGCTTTCTTCATACCCAATACCTTTCTTGTCACAAGGGTTCTTTCCACTACCAAGAATGTGGTCAAGTTTCTTGGTGCTTGTAGTCATCCTAGTCAATGACTCTATAGCTTCATCAAGCTCTCTCTTCAACCCTTATTCATTCCTCTTAGACATAGCTAGCTCATCCCTTAGCTTGTCTTCAATCTTCTTGGATGCCACCACCTGTTTACTTAAGTGGTCATTGTGTGTTAAAAGCTCTAGATTTTATCCTCTAAAATCTTCAACTTTCTATTGTTTTTCTTCAATGAGCTTTCACACTTGACTATAAAGTCATTAACATCCATTTTCTCTACACTTCCATTTGTAGAGTTAGATGAGGAGTCATCTTCACTTGAGTTATCTCCTCCACTCTCCTTCTCACTAATGGAGTCATTTCCCTCATTAAGACCTTCACCTTGGTCTCTTGAGTCAATGAGAGCCATATCCCAATGAGTAGCTACACTTATCTCCTCTAGAGCTACTTCTTCATCTTTTTCTTCTATGGGATCACTAGTCAAGGCTTTCTTACCAACAACTTTATCTTTTACACAAGGGGCCCCAAATGCCGTGTAGTCGATGGTAAGCTCATCATCACTTGATGACTTATCTCCCTTTCTGGAGTCATCACTTTCACTCCAAGTGGCGGTCATCACTTTTGCCATCTTGTTCTTCAAGTTCCCACAATCGGGTAAGATGTGACCTATACCACCACACTCATAGCATTGGACCCCTTTCTTTTCACCCTTCTCTTGCCTAGGCTTAAAATTCTTGAAGGGAGCCTTTTTCTTCAAGTCTTGGCCTTTGGATCCAAAGCCTTTCTTCTCGAACTTGACGAATTTCTTGAATCTTCTAAGCAACAATGTCGTGTCTTTGTCCGAGTCACCTTTTTCCTCCTTCTCAACCTTGGAAGCTTTCAAAGCAATCCCTTTTTTGCTTTTTAGGAGGTGAAATACTAGGAGCCTTCCTAGATTCATGGGCGAGGAGTCTTCCAATTACCTCGCTCGGCTTTATGTCCTTATAAGTGCTATTCTCCTCTAAAGCCATCATTTTTGATTCGAACCTAGCGGGGAGAGACCTCATAATTTTCTGCTTAACTCTCCTATCCGAATAAGGATCACTGAGTTGATGGCTTTGATTCACAATATCCATCAACTTGATTTCAAAGTCATTGAAGCACTCGTCCTCCTCCATCTTAAGCAACTCAAATTGCGTTTGAAGAACTTGTAGCTTGGAATCCTTAACAACATCGGTTCCTTCGTGTGCAACCTCTAGGATATCCCATGCCTCCTTGGCTATCCTAGTGTTCTGAATCAGTTTGTACTGATTTTCATCCACTGCACATAGAAGAGCATGCCATGCCTTCCTATTCCATTTTGAAGTCTCAAACTCTTCAGGTGACCATTGAGCCTTAGGCTTGAGTACTTCTTCTCCATCACCCGTGGGAGTCATCATAGGAGGTGCATACCCATCTTCAATAGCCATCCATGCCCTATCATGGATTTGACACACGTACGCTTCCATCTTGCCTTTCCATGAGGCATAATTCACACCGGTGAGGAGAGGAGGTCGTATGCTTGAAGCACCCTCATGGTTGCCACCGTATCCACTCATTGTATCAAATGAATGAATGAAATGTATGCAAAATGTATGAATGAGCAAAAATCACACAAATGCACAACACACCTAAAATGAGCTAGGATCACCTAAGTATATCTAGGAACCCGCTCTGATACCAATTGAAAGAAATAATGCACGATGTGTACTAATATATTAATCTAGAGGGTGTTAGGATTATGCTCAATAGTAAGAGTGTAATATTGTAATTAACAATCTTTTTTCATATTAATAAAGTGGTTTCTGGTTTAACAAATCGTATAGCATTTATAGTTTAATATTATAATTGTCAAAGTAAATAATCATAAGGTCTAAAGACTATGAGAAAAGATGAATTGTTCGTACATCTGGATATGTATGTGGTAGACACAATTCTTTAGTTAGTCTTGAATATTGTTTACAACTTAAGTTAAAGGATGGGCACCTTTATCTTGTTAAAGTTGTAGAATTCTTTTACTAGCATTTGAGTGGGATCAAATGAGATATGATGAGTCTAAAATCATCGGAGTGTCTTCGAGTAAAAGAATCTAGTGCACTGGGTGCATTGAACTGGATCACAATGAAAAGCTTTATCTAGAACTGTCAATAGATAATAGTCTTTTTCATTATCAGGACAATCGGAGAGTCTATCTTAATCCTGAGATAAATGATGGACTTATGGTTGCAAGTGATATCATTTGAGTTATCAATGAGTACGATTATATCGCATAGTCTATCCTCGATAGTTTGGTGATATTCATTTGTTAATCGATAGAGGACTTCATTTATAGATATGGACATCGTGGCTCCATTTATCAAATAAGAGTATAATATCATCATATGGATGTTTTGAGGTAATTGGATATTAAATCTCAATGTTGAGTTTTCGATAGTGTCTATTGAAAACATGGCTTCTGGACAAGTCAAAATATCCAAGTTCAAAACGTGGTCATATGAGTAAATATGGTAACTTGGAGAGTTATAGGCGGTCTATGAACTCTTGGCGATTACTGATATTAATCACGAGGATACATTATCTCCAATATGATTGTCTAGGGTATGAATGAGGAGCATCTTCCTTTTCTATCTTTATTTAAGAGTTCAGTTTTAGCTCTTTAGTGGAATGAGTTAAAATTAATGGATCGGACCTAAGTGAATCATTTGTTGATTGTGATTAGGTTATGTCTATTGAAGCTTAAATTTAGATGGCCCGCCAAGATCCCCAATCCACACGGACTTGCATGGATCACTTGATATATTCTACTGGACCAATTTAAGGGTCCATCTAGAATTGCATTTAATATATTAAGAATATAATTTGCACATTATTTATGTAATGGGCTGCTCAATTATATTAATATATTAATGAAAGACATGTGGGCTTGTTTCTTTTAGTAAGAATGGGTCTGGTTCACATGTGGGCTTTTTATTTAAAGTCCAATGGATTAAATGAAATAAGAAAATAATATTAGGCCCAATTCTATTCAAGTAGGGCGGCAAGGTTAAAGTTTTAACCTAATATATTATTTTGTTCATTTGTTTTAATTAAATAAGAATTAATTAATTTATTAATTAATTGTTTAATTAATTTATTAATTAATTGTTTAATTAAAGAAACAAATCTTTTCTAATCAGGAAATATATTTCCTAAAAGTAAAAGACTTGTTTGATAAGGAAATAAATAATTAATTTTATTTATTTAATCAAATAAGGAGTCTTTTTATTTAGTCAAAAGAATAGAATAAAATATCTATGAGTTAGATATTAGGGTTTGAAGTCTAAAAAGTTGAAAAGAATTAGGGTTGAATTTCCGTCACCCTATATAAGTGACATGATGAAATTCGGCCAACCCTAATACACAACTACATAGAATTCGGCAACCCTAAAGGAGAAAGGAAGCAAAATTCGGCCACCCTATATTATTCTTGCTATAGGGTTCGGCCACTACACACATGTGTTCATGTGATTATATTTTTCTTCTTCTTCTTCATTCATAGAGAGTTTTTATTCTACTAAGACAAAAAGGAGTGTTAGATTATTCTTTGATAGTATACTATTTGCTTAATCATTAATAAGCTTGTGTATACGATATCGATCTAGGTTCACGCGAGTTTCGATCATTAGATTGAGAACTCAAAAGTGACCGGAATAATCTTAGACATTCTTTTGATTGTTTTGTGACTAACAAAGAAAAGAAAAGTTTTGTTTTGTCCATTCACAGGTTTGCAATTCAAAGAAAAGGGAGACCACGCTCCTAGGTGATCCACGTTCGTGCTAGGATTGAAGATCTTGTGGATTACCATCGACGTAAGTCAATCGGATCACGCGACAAAAGGTAATCTACTTTTTGTTATTGTATATGCATGTTTAATTAATTAAAGGGTTTAAGGTTCATAAAGGAAAAAATTTTAAAAGTCACTAAATCTTATTTTTAGTATCGCTTCCGCTGCGTGTACTACTTTTGGTATTTTTTCCCTACACATGGGGCCCACGGCTCACCCACGACTTGGGCCACATGTGGCCTCTTGGCCACTTTCGCCCTTGCGCGCTCCCTCACGTTCTTCAGCCGTATCTTGGGCATCTGAACTCCGATTTTGAATCCGTTTTCAGATTACTAACCGTGACTCCCTCATGCACAATGACAACTACACAAATTTGAAAAATGGTTGAGAAATCATCTCGGAAAATGACGATGAAGTCAACTCAACGAATGAGAACGAAAAGTAGCGTAGCTACATCGTATGGACTCGAAATTAAATGAATGAGTAACCGAAATGACTGGAACTCAATAAAGAATCATAATAGAGAATATTCAAGTCCAAATTCAAAATACGAAAACATACAAATACAAAGACACACACATATGCTATTTCCTAGACATAGTCCTAGAACATGCAATAAGCAAAGTTTGTCATGATAGTATAAATGCATGAGCATATATTATCAAGTGTGTAAAAGTGATATATTAATGATGTTTAACCATGAAGGAACACACAAGGATGTCATGTGTGTGTGTGTGCCTAGCCTTGTAAGAGATATGAGGTCTTATATTACCTTTGATGATCAATGAAACACATATCTCTTTGAAGCCGGCATCTTGCATGAATTTTGGTTGAGACATTCTTCGTCTTCATAAATCTTCAACATATGGACCACTAAACATTACAAAAGAAACACGTTTTGATATGGAATACATGCCAACACAAACTATAAACCTAACAATTGCATTATAGATTAGTCAATCAATCTAACGTATTACTCTGATTCCTTGTGGAACGAATCTTTGCTTACCATTTACTAAGTATTTACATCCTAAGAGGATTCCTAAGTGGTTAAAACATGGTTTTCAAATGATCACATAAACATTGTTTTGAAAAGTACAAAACAACCTTATCACTCGTCGGCCTGGCAGGTCGGGCCGGGCCGGCACGTCGTGCCCTAATCTAGGGTCTGACACGTGCTAGGCATGGGGGGTGTGCCAGGCCTGGCACGCGCCACAGGTAGGCCGGGCTGGGCTCACCAGGCCCGACCCATATTTACACCATTAACTAGGTTGTTAGATTTACATTCTCAACATATAGTTAAGCATTTTGTGTTTGTCTAGCGCATACTTGCATGAGCATTAGTACCTCACTTAGGCATTAATTCTCCTCTAAGAGTCCGAGTCGTGTGGCTACATGTGGTAGTTGCACAAGCAAATGTCAAGAGTCACTAGAAAAGGCATGCGAGTAAAGGGGTTTAAGTTATGATCCTTGATAAGCGTGACTATGTTGTCAACTTAGGATGTAATTAAACTATCATATAATGGATTTCTGTGACTAAGTGGCGAGCGAAGATAGTCCCATGAATTTTCCCAGCTGGAGGATTTCCCACGTAAAAATCAAGTGTCTATTTTACTTTTTGCAGTTTTACTTGGTTGTTATTATTTGTGTTGGGCTTTGTATTAATATTGACTAATCGAAAAAGTTTGTTACTAAATCGATTAACAATCCATTCATCCCCATCTAGGTTGCATTAGACACATTTTCAGATCTGATGGGAGGAGAACTCCTCCATTAGATTGATATCTGATAAATAGAAAAACTCCTCTATTAGATCAATATCTGATTGTAGGATTGATCTCTTCCATAAGATGATCTTGATGAAGGAGATCCCATCGTCGATTTGATGGAGAAAACACAGGTTTTCTCCATCAAATCGATTCGATTTTTTTTAATTATTAAATATAAAACAATAAAATATATGATAAAATAAATAAACAAGGGTATTTTAGTCATTTTGAACTAAAATTTTGATCACCTGCTAGAGTTGATAGAAGTCAACTGACAGTAGGTTATGTCTGTTTAATTATGATCAAAAGTTGCATATGTATGCAACTAGGCCTAATGTCAGGGTGAGTTTGTGCAATTTACCCTTAAAACATTTGTTGGCTTTGCAATGAAAAGATAAAATGAAGTTCAGTTATAAATGTAGCTTTTTAAAAGAACAAATAAAACCATACCTTCCTAAGGTTTGCCCTTTTACACCTAAAACAATTTTATCGGAAATTGATACATATCTCCCCTGCCGTTAGGTTTAACTAGGGTTGACCGTTAAGTTTAACACCTTCTAGGTAATATTGTCATTTTACACTTAATTTAATAAAATCAATTTTTTAAGAAAAAAAATTCTACACCATCCATCTTTGACCAAGATTGATAGTTGAGATCAAATTAATATATATATATATATATATATATATAATTGGAGATTTAAAAAAAAAAAAAAAAAAAAAGTTGGAGATCCAGTTTGGAGATAATACCGAAATCTATGAAGGTCTCCATAGATGGAGATCTCCATCCTCCCCCACCGCAAAGGGGTGGGAGTTGTGGCAGGTGAGGTTAGGCCTCCTTTGGTTCGCAATAGGGAGGCTCCAATCTCCTTCAAGGGTAGTTTAGTCTTTTTGACAATCTGACACTGTCAACGGTTACTTTTGACGGTCATTGATTAACAGTAGAAAATGTGTGTTAATTTTTTATAAAGTTGTTTATAAGTGCAAAATGACAAACCTTGAGGAGTTATTAGTTCGGTTTAAAAATATAGCTATAAGTGATTTATGTAAACCAAGTTAGGCTGTTTTATGCAATTCCCACTATTTTTAACTTGAAGTTGGAGGGGAATTAAATTTCAAAAAACTCAGAGATCATTAAAGAAATAAGTAAGCTTCCTTTATACATGGCCTCACTTATTCTTCTAAACTAAGAATCTTTGACCCAAATTTCAATATGTGATTTCAGGCATCATGCATTAACAATTGTCGCTCGGAAAGGAAAACTGAGGTTCACCAAGCTTCTCTATTATAATTCATAACAATAACATATCACATAAAAGAGATTTAACTCACAAACTCCTCTCTATGTACTCCCAAATTTTCTCTTCCATATAAATTCTGTCCCTATGGCGTCGTGGCATGTGTCGCTCGTCTGGAAAAATCAATATTTCGTAAGGCTTTCTAGCTGCCACAAGTGCATTGATAAGCCTAGCAGTGTGTCTAAAATGCACATTTTCATCAATCATGCCGTGCACCAGTAACAACTTCCCTTTCATCTTGTGCACATGGTGCATCACAGAGCTAGATTCGTAACCTACAGGATCCTCGGAAGGCAGTCCCATATACTTCTCCGTGTAAAACGTGTCGTATCCATCCCATGATGTTACAGGGGCACCCGAGACAGCACACTGGAAGACGTCGGGAAACCTTGCGAGAGTCATGGCTGAGAGATAACCACCATAGCTCCACCCATACAACCCAATATGCCCAAACTTTGCCAGTCCTTTTTTGATGAGCCATTCAGCTCCAGTCAGTTGATCCTCGGCATCAATACGGCCACAATTGTGTTTGAGAGCGCCTTCAAACCTCAATCCACGGCGAGCAGTTCCTCTATTATCTAACTGTAAACAGCAAATATGTCAAACAACAATTAGGGGATGCTGGAGACAGCTTTTACCTACTGTATTTGTGCATCAACTTCAAAGAAACTGAAAGACATAAATTTGAAATCAGACTGATGACGACACCTAAAAAAGTGCAGTCACGTTAGACACCTAACACAAGTCTGTTTCTCTCTAAAATTAGGGTGTAATTGAAAGTAAGAGTAATGGTTTCTGATCAGAATTTTTTTTCTTTTTTTTTTTTTTTTTTTTTTTGGAAATGCAGAATATTTTACCAGGATCTTAATAATCAACAACGTATCATGAATAAAGTTCGAGAGTTCACAGAAGAAATGCTGACCTTCCAAACTAAAATGCCTTTACTCCGTAGATATTGCGCTCTCATGTCAACTGTATTTATCCAAGAATCACATACAAGCTGTACACTAGGACCCCCATACACACTTACCATGGTTTTGTATGGTGGCGGTCCAAATCTTGTTTCATCAGGCATGTATAAAGCACCATATAGTACAGTCCCATCATTTGCCTGTATCTGAACTAGCTCCGGAGGCTCGAGATGAAGCTTTTTTAATCTAGGCACGGTGAGTGGCTGCTCATACAGAGGCATAAGTACACTTCCATTATGCAAGGAGCAAAGTAAAATCCTTGGAGGAGAATCAAGGGAATCGTGAAATCAACAAAATTCTTCATATTATGATCAAGCACAACCACATGTTTTCCCTTCGCCTGAGTAATTTTCAATGTATGGTTCCCATCTGGGTATAGCTTTGCACAATAAAGGTGAGATTCTAAAGGTCCATCTAGAGTTCCGGTGAAATACACAAGCCCGTCAGCCTCATTTACACCAGCAGTTTGCTCCACCATCCAGTCACCTTGAGTTATAGGTCCTAAGCAAACCCCGTTAATATCATACAAATAAAGATGCCTAAATCCTGTCCTTTCACTTGCCCAAATAAATCCTCCGGAATATATGGTAACACCTTTATCTAGAGGAGTGAAGCAGTCATGTAAATTAACCCACGTATCTAGTTCTTCCACCAATACAATTTTTCTTTCACCCGTCTTGATGTCAAATTTCAGCACCTTTAATTTGGAGTGAGACCTATTTAAAACCTGAGCAGTGAGAATATTTTCGTGCATCCAATTCACTCGGGCCAAATATTCCTCCTCATAAAGTTGATCCGTTCCCCCACAAAGAAGATCCATCCAAATAATGGGACCTCCATCAGTGGAAACAACACCGAGGCGAACTTTGACATTTGATGCTCCTGCGAAGGGATAAGCGTGGTCTTCCTGTGCATCCGAACCAACTGAGCTTTTTCCTTGGTGCATAATTCTAAAAAGGGGTATCTCGGAAGAATCAACTTCGGTAAATGCAATAAATTTTCCATCAAGTGACCACCAATACCCAGTCTTCCGATCCATTTCCTCCTGCAATCAGTAAAAACTTTAAAATAGAGTAGACTTTATGCACAATCACAGTCACAGAGAAACAAAGCAAGCAACATTTGTAGTTTTTCATAATTGTTGTCTTGTTCAAAATTCTCACCTGAGCTATATACTCAGCAAGGCCATGAGTCTGCAACACATAAGAAACCAGTGTCATATTCAGCATCATAATACGTATATTTCTAAAAGTTCAAGTATTTAATTTCTTTCATCCACTACAAGTTAGAGACAATGCACACTAAAATCATATGAAATATAAAAATCCCATGCCGCTAAGCTAAAAGTTTGTTGCACTGAGCAATTAGCAACTTATTATTCTGACTTTTTTAAATTTTGAAAAAATAAATAAATTCAACCTATGCAAATATAGATTGCCATCAAATAACAATATACATAATAGGAAAATTGTTTCCTGTATAAATACAGGTAATGTCAAACTTACCACGACATTTCCCTTGGTACCATGTGTTAGTTGTTTCTGTTCATTGGTCAAGAGATTCAGGACATGCAATTCATAATCTCTCACAAAAGCGAGCATACTACCATCCGGGGAGAGATGTGGATCAATGACCGGTGAAGATGATGAGTTTATAAGCTTGAGCTCTGGTTTCGAACCAAAAAGATCTTGAAAATAAATCTGCTCAAAAAGAGAAACAAAATCAGAAGTTAAATGAGTATTAAAGATATGAACGACAACATCCAAGTTAATAAATAATGTAAGCACTGATTGAAAGAGCCTAACCCCAACAGGCAAAGGCACCATTATTGTCTTATTCTTCGAAATCGTCTTCACCCATTCGTACCGTGTCACTCCTAAACCACGTTCTCTTAGCCTCTCCCTTCTTAATTTCTCCTCCGGAGATATGTTACTCTCATCGAGCCCACCATCCGGAGGACTAAATAGCAATTCTTGCTTGCAAGTCTTGAGATCAAAAGCAAAGACCTTCCTACTCAATGAATGATCCGGGCTTAACAAATAGGTTATTAAAGAATCATCAGGACTGAAACTGATTGAAGTTGGTGCAATGTATCCAGGCAATGGCGATTGCACTATCTCATCAAGAGGGAAGAGAATACAGTCATCAAGAGTCTGAGGGGCAGTGTTATCGGTCACAGGCATATCGTGAGGGGAAGGTAATCTTAAACGCTTCAAATTCTTCTGTTCTTGTTTATCATCAACTGATTGCATCACAGACTAACTAACTAACTAACTAACAGCTATTGATCAAAATCACAACACACTATGAACCTAAAACAACCCACCAAAAAATATATGAGAAACTATCAAGCCAAATAAACCAGACAATTACAGAAAAAAAAATAATAATTAAAATTAGTATGTTTTCCTTTAAGATAATCAATGAACTAAAATGATAATATACTACACAAATGTTTCAAATATCCAACAAAACAGAAACCAACAAAGGCTGCATTTCAATATTTTCATTTCATATTCTTTATCCCACAGCTGCTCAACAATCAAACACACAAAAATAGAAAGAAATACGATACAAAACAACAAAATTATGCAAAAACAAAATTAGAAATTAATTACCTCCAAAAATCATGTGTTTAATAAAGCTCTTCTGGAAACAGTCCAATGGATCCAAGTCAACAGCCCACTAATCAACAACAACAACAACAACAAAATCAAGCTCAATTTTCACTTTTATATACAAAAAGCAAACCTTTGAATTAACTAGATTCAGAAGCGTCATTTTTCTACGTGGGGTTCGAATTCGAATAGAATCCGGAAAGGTTTTTTTTTTTTTTTTTTTTTTCTTGATTTGATCAGAAACTGAAGTAGAAAACAAAAACTACCCAGATAAATGTTTTGGATTTGGATTCCTGGGAAAATCAAATCGTTGGGTCTGGAATCAGAACTGGATTCTCTCAGATTGATGACTTTTGTTCGTTTGAAGAGAGATCTAATGGAAGTGTTTGTCTTTTGTGTTGTTAGACTTGGAAACTATGAGAAGCTAAACGGATTGATAATTTACGGATTAAAAATAATAATAATAATAATTCAATTTTTAATTAAAAAAGAAGTGCAAAGTGTAATCATTATACGCGCGAAAAACTCGCGTTCTGTTGAAAGTAAAGCTGATCTGACTAGTGGTGACCACGGTTCGGTTTCGGTTCGGTTTCGGACCGAAACCGGCGGTTTCGGTTTGGGTGGCACCCTAAACCGAAACCGAAACCGAAAAACCGGAATAGTGAACGGTTTCAAACCGGCGGTTTTCGGTTTCGGTTTCGGTTTCGGTTTGGCCCGGTTTCGGTTTCGGTTTGGCCGGTTTCGGTTTCGGTTTTTTTTTTTTTTTTTTTTTTTTTTTTTTTTTTTTTTTTTTTGTCAATTGATAATTTGATATGAAATTGTTTGGGTTTCCGTTTTTTTTTTCATATTTTTTTATAAATTTTTATTTTTTGAATTTTTTAAATTTTTGACCTTTTCATTGATTGTTATTATAATAATATGATATATCATAAAGATTGTTTGTATGATTAAAATCTTGATAAATAATAATAAAATCTTGTATTTATTAAATATAAAATCATGAAGTTGTAAATAAAAAAATATTTACAAACATTTTCATTGAAGTATTTAAGTATTTCACAATGTTTAGAAGAAAAAAAATTGACATTTATTAATAAATACAATTTTACAATTTCACAAAATAAATAAATAAATTACAATTGGCTTTGAAGGCTTGAATTCAAATATACAATATTACAATGTAACAAAGTTAAAATAAAAAAAATAAAAAATAAAAAAAATATCGGCCTTGCACTTAATTTTGTTACCACAATTAAGCTGCCTACGTATCCTCCACCAATGTAGAGAAATCAAAGGCCACGTAGTTCTTTTACCTTTAATTACTTGCTCGGTGTTGGAGGTTGGAAGTTGGAACAGAATCTATTCGCTGCCTTCCGTTCCTGTGGTTTGGTCACCTTCGAAGAAGTCGTTAACTATCTCCGGCTGGAGTTCTTGTTGTCTATATTTTGCCTTCGTCCAATCATCAACACACGCCTGCATTTCAAGTGATTGTGGACACATAACCGACCGTCTTGGGTCTAAAATATTTCCACCTGCACTAAATTCTTGTTCCACAGCAACTGTAGAAACCGGCGTTCCAAGAATTTGTTTGGCAATAATAGCCAAAATTGGATAATCCTGTTGATGACTCTTCCACCAATCCTGAAGACTAAATTTATCATCTGGAAATTTATGCTCGTCTTCTAAATACCGGTCAACCTCAGATGCAGATGAGGATGAAGATGTTTTTAATTTTTTGGATCTTTGGGAAAACAGTAGATCCCCTAAACCCTGTAATTTAAATTTTGAGGAAGAACTACTAGCACCAGATGGTCTAGATGTGGGTTGGGGTTGTGAAACCGGCACGTTCAAAGACTGACCATATATTTTAACATATTCATCGTATAATTCATAAAGCAAAGTCTTAACGGAATCACAACAATCAAGAATATCAACTTCTAAACCTAAACATTTGTAATAATTAGATAAATAAATCTGTAAACATTCTAATTTAAAGCGTGGATCAAAACACGATGCAAGCAAGTAAATATTTGGAATCTTCTCATAATACTGACACCATTTTGCTTTCATGGCAGCAACACATGGACTCAATTGAACATCTAATTCACAGGCATTAAATGCACCAACAACATTAACACTTTGAACAATAAATAAATGAGTAGTGGGATAGTAAATACCAGATAAAGCATTGGTAGCATCATTAAAAACACGTAACAATTCAAGAATTTTTATACATACATCCCAATGGTTCAATTGAAGAGAAATTGAAGGAACATTATAATTAATAAAAGAAACTAATAAATCCTTATATTCAACACTTTGACAAAGTAACATATAAGTTGAATTCCAACGTGTGGTAATATCTCGAGAAAATTTTTTTGGACGCATACCATTCTGAGAGCAATATTTTAACCATTGTTTCTGGATTTTGCTATGCCTCCAGATATAGTTAATACTATCTCTAATTGGTCTAATAAAAGCAGAAAGCTCTGTTAATCCAGCTTGAACACATAAATTTAAAACATGGCATGCACAACGTTGATGAAATAATTTACCCCCAAAATAGGGATTGCACAAATCTGTTAACATAGGAATAGCTGCGGTATTGCTTGCAGCATTATCAAAGCCAATAGCAAAAATTTTGTTTAGTAAACTATACTCTTCAAAAATGATTTTAAGGAGTCGAAAAATATTTTTGGCCGAATGCGAGTCATCAAAAACACGAAATGCGAGAATTCTTTTTTGCATGTCCCAGTTATTGTCCATATAATGACATGTGACACCCAAATATGAATGACTACCAAAATTGTCGCTCCATATGTCGGCACATACAGAAACGCGACCTTGAAAATTTTCAAAAAATGTTTTCAATAATTTTTTTTCTTTTTTGTAAATGCCATTTAGTGTACGTGTGAGAGTGGCTCTAGGAACACGTTGCATTGCAGGATTTAATGCATTTTGACAGTAATTAACAAAACCTACTTTCTCACCAAAACCAAAAGGTAAGTGTTCAGTTGCAACCATTAATGCTAATTGTTCTCTATTTTTTTCAGACGTGTAATGAAATAATTGATTAGAAGAGGTTGCGTACCTAGAAATTTGGGCTTGGTTATTCGCCATCGCGTATTCAGACGGGTGAGTTTTTTTGATATGAGCCCACATCGTGCCATAGCCGAAGGTTTTTGGAACCTTGTATTTTTTGGGGCAGTAATTGCACTGAATGTGCCAATATGTACCATCAAAACTAACTTTCTTCATATGCACTTTGAAGAGATCGGACTTCCCCGGCTTTTCTTCTTCAGCATCACCTTCACCTGCAAAAAAATCATCCGAAGGGGGTGGGGGGTTAGATACATTTTCATAAACATTGGGGGTGTTGTAAGCGGGGTTGAGTCCGTCGAACTCGGGATTAATTTCAGGGGGAATAGGAGGAGAAGGCTGATTGGATCCAAATCGATCTTCAATGAACTGCTGAAAAGTCACATCGTCGGCAATGACAGCATCACCAATGTGTTGCAAGAAGTTTTCCACGTGACCCTTTCCTCTATTCACATTTCTTGAACCATCTCCCCCACTTCCACTTCCACTTCCACTTGCCATTGAAAAATTAATAATAATATAATATAGATATATGTAAAAAAATTATTGTTGGAATAATGATGGTAACAAAGTAAAAAAAATAGATGATTGAAAAAAAATATATTGTTGGAATAAGACTATAAGAGTGGTGAGCAAGTAAAAAAAAATATATGATGGTAAAAAATATAAGAAATAAATATTGTATGCTAGAAATAAAAAGAATAAATTTTTTTTATATGATAATGATATGAGAATTAAAGAAAATTGTAAATGTAGAGAGAATTTGGAATTTGAGATTGAGAGAGATATATGAATGAAAAAAATATATTGTTTGAATAAGAGTGGTAACCAAGTAAAAAAATAAAATATATGATTGAACAAAAAATATATTATTGGAATAATAGTGGTAAAAAATAGAAGAAATAAATATTTTATGCTAGAAAAAAATATATAATAAATTATTTATATATGAAATGAGAAATTGAGAATTAAAGGAAATTGTAAATATTGAATTCGGAATTTGATATTGAGAGAGAATGAGAGAAGTTGAGAGTTGAGAGAGTGAGAAAGGTGTGAAGGAAAATAGAGGGGGGGGGGGGGGGGGGGGGGGGGGGGGGGGGGGGGGGGGCGTATTTATAGTTTGAAAGAAAGGGGTGGGTTTGCAAATAGAACAAATTTAAGGGTTAAAAAAAAAAAAAAGGTAGGCTGCCGTTGGGACTGGGCTGACCGGTCAGAACGGTCGTCTGACCGCCCAGTGCCCAACGGCCAAATTTCAAAAAAAATTTTCAAACAATCTGCCACGTGTCATGGCGTTATTGGTTATATATATATATATTTTTTTTTCCCTTCCAACGGTTGGAAAGTACCCAACCGTTGGATTTGAGTAGACGCTGCCACGTGGCAGCGTCTGATTGGTCAATTTTTTTTTAATTTTTTTTTAAACAAAACCGGCGGTTTACCGGAACGAAACCGTCGGTTTAACCGCCGGTTTCCGGTCGGTTTCAGACCAGTTTCCGACCGGTTTCCGGCCGGTTTTTTCTTTTCCCAATGACTCTGCCACGTGGCAGCGTCTAATTGGTTTTTTTTTTTTTTTTTTTTTTTTTAAATACCAAAAACCGGCGGTTTAACCGAAACCACCGGTTAAACCGCCGGTTTTTCTCGGTTTCTAACCACCCCAAACCGAAACCGAAACCGAAACCGAAACCGGGATTTCCGGTTTTCAACCGGTTTCAAAACCGACGGTTTCGGTTTTCGGTTTTCGGTTCGGTTTTGACCGTACGGTTCCGGTTTAACCGCGGACAAAACCGACGGTTAACCGGAACCGTGGTCACCACTAGATCTGACCACTACTTCCAAGTGTTTTTATTTTTATAAGATTAAAGTTGTTTTTACAATTTGGTCCCAACTTAATTGGGAAACATCACATTTTTACTCCTTAATTCAAGTTTCATCAATTTGATCCTTATATAATTGAAAATCAATCAACTTAGTCCTAACATTAGTCAAAGTGACGGTTTTGACTAACGGTAGGACTAATTTAATTGATTTTCAATTATATAAGGACCAAATTGATGAAATTTAAATTAAGGAGTAAAACAGTGATGTTTCCCAATTAAGTTGGGACCAAATTGTAAAACCCCGTTATTATTAGATATGCCTATATTAAATGATACTATATATATATATATATATATATATATATATATATATACAGAAATTCTATTATCAGTTCAAACTGATAAAGTTATATCAGTTCCTTACATGTGGACCACTGGATTTAAATACTTTGACTTGGCTGTATGCACTTGTCAGTCAAAGTATTTAAATCCAGTGGCTCACATACAAGGAACTGATATAACTTTTGTCAGTTCAAATTGATAATAGAAAGACTGTATATATATATTCATATAACATAAAAATAGTTACTTTTTTTATGGCTGCGACACATGGTATACAATAAATGATATTATATTCTTAAGAAATTTTTTTCAAGAATTATTTTCCATATTCTAATATATCTAATTATACAACATAACATATAATACTAATAATATTTATTAAAAAAATATATATAATAAAAATTTTATATTTCCAATTTATGATATATATAATAGTCTGAACTTCTGGTGTTCATAAAGTCATCAACATACGTATTAAATGATACTATTAATAATAATCATATATATAATAACAATCATATATATATTTTTAAATTTCCCATATTCTAATAAATAATTATAATTATAATTATAATGGATGATGGAGATTCAATCTGAAAATTTTGAAATATAATTTTAAATATATATTTTTTATTTACCAGATCTCTTCGAATCTGAAAATTTCCATATTTAAAGAAATTGGTTATTAATATATGTCATGAATATCCGTCATGTGTGTTACGTTATAAACTACAACCCCAAGACGCACGTACTGACTAATGAGATAGAATTGAAATAGTTGTGACTAAATAACCAAGACTTTCAAATATTTATTATTATTATTATTATGATTACTAAATACATTATCTTTTTAAAAAAAAAAAATCATATAACATATAATAATAAGGGGTTCTTACAATTTTGGTCCCAACATAATTGGGAAACATCACTTTTTTATTCCTTAATTCAAATTTCATCAATTTGGTCTTTATATAATTGAAAATCAATCAAATTAGTCATAACATTAGTCAAAGTGACGGTTTTGATTAACGGTATAACTAATTTGATTGATTTTCAATTATATAAGGACCAAATTGATGAAATTTGAATTAAGGAATAAAAAGTGCTGTTTCCCAATTAAGCTGGGACCAAATTGTAAAAACCTCAAGATTAAAAGTATTTTTTACTTAAAGCCAAAGTTAAGTACCCCGTACACTCGCCACATTGCTAACTTTGCCTAATATGATTTGGTAAAGGAAGAAAATACTGGTATTGGTATCGTCATATTGATATCTTTATCGAACTTCCAAATTTATGAAAATATCAGGATAATATTGATATTGATAAATATTTCGTTAAAAATTAAAAAATGATCGATATTTGCATCTAAGGTTAGGAACTTTTTGTAAAATTTTAGGACAATCTTAAATAAGTAATTAAGTATCAGCTGATCATATTTTGACAAAAAAAAAAAAAAAAAATTAGCATATTTACTTATGAACTTCTCTGTATATAATTTTTAAAAGGGTTAATATTAAAACCTCCCCTCACCTTTGAACTATTATTGGATGTATAGTTACAAATGCTTTTATTTTAGACACCTCCTCTATGGACTAACACCGTTAGCATTCCTTTTGTGTTGACTGAGTTTAACCGTTAAAAAGTATAAAATGTCCCTATTTAAGCTTTAACTGTATGAATTGATCATTATACCTTCATACTTTTATCAAATAAATTAATAAAATGATACAAAAGGCGAGAATGTTAACTTGCGAAGGAGAAGTTATTTTGTGGACAATTTTATCCCCCAAAAATATCAAAATTGCAAATAAACCAAAAGCATTGAAAATGAACTAGAATATGTATTTATTTGTCTTTTTTATAAGTCCAAGCAAATACTCATTTTCAATGCTTTTGGTTCATTTATAATTTTGTTATTTTTAAGGATAAAATTGTCTACAAAATAACTTCTCCTTTGCAAGTTAACATTCTCGCCTTTGTATCTTTTTTATTAATTTATTTGGTAAAAATGTGAGGGTATAATGGTCAATTTATACAATTGAAGCTTAAATAGAGACATTTTAGACTTTTTAATAGTCAAACTTAGTCAACACAAATGGAAGGCTAACGGTGTTAGTCCATATGAGAGGTTTCTAAAATAAAAGCATATGTAACTATACATCCAATGATTAATCAAGTTAATTACCAATTTTTCTTGATTAGTCAATATTCAATAAAAAAAAACCCCAAACTAGTCAAAAATACAATTAACTTAATCTAACTGCGGAAAATAATAAATTGCAAGTTGATTGATTTACGTGAGAAACCCTTAACAAGGAAAAACTCACGGCCTACTATGCGAGCCACACACAGTCCTCAAATCTACTACTTATAATGATATTTACAACCTATATTGACCACCGTCAAACCCTACACGGTCACTAACACACCACTACTGCCCAACGGGCTTTTAATAGCGATTCTATATCTACTTGCTTGAGCACTAAGCAATCTTAGCCACAAGACTTAATTCTTAATGAAGAGATCAACAACCTAAGTGAATATCATGATATTCAATATGCAACTAATGCTAGGTTACACTAAATGCTTATCTATGATTAAAGATGTCAATAATAACAATCCTAGATATCAATATTGTTATATGTCAATGCATACAACATAGCTATCTTAGATAAAGCAATCCTAGACAATAGTTATCACAATACAACTCTTAATCAATCAACACAATAATTTTAATCTTGTAAATAGAATTTAATCTAAACGCATACAAGTAATAAAAGATATTAATTGATAAGAAGGAACACTAAAATGGATGAGTATGGTGTTCAACTTACCAAATCAAGTATGTTGAAGAAGATGATCGAACCAAAATTGGTATGATTTTAGCCCTCATTCCCGTCTCTTTATGCTTGATTCTCAGGCATTTCCCCGTATTTAATATGGTTAAATCAAGTTTTTCAGGTTTATTTATGCCACAAGGGCATTTGTGAAGAAGAAGAGGAGTTTGGTACAAAAACGTGCACAAAAGGGTGAAACAGGGCATTGTCGCCCTTTGAAGGTGTTGTTATGACACACGGCGACAGAGGACAATTGCATGAAGAAAGTTTGCCGCGGTATTATCACGGTGGCGATAGAGGATAATTGCATGAAGATAGGTTGTTGTAGTATTGTCGCGGTGGCGTGGTGGCGACATGGGACATTTAAATCCTGAAAATCAATCAAGTATGGTGCTGCGGTGAGAATGTTGCTACGAGACCAAATGGCGACCACCCCATTTTCTCAGATCTTCTTGTCGCCTTTTCTTATGTCCCTGTGAGGCTCACCACCAAAGAGATCAAAATTCATAGTGACAACTGAATCGAAGATCCTGTAACCGTCTACCGCAGTGATGTCGCCATAGCGACAACGCACCGCGACACCCTGCCACATAGGCATTTATGGCAGTTATCAATACAAGTCCGAATGCCACTATATATATTCTTCTCTTCCAACTTGAAGAGGAATCGAAGCATATTAAGAGAACGAATTTTACAGAGCCTTAGATCTGGACTTCTCTTCTATACTTAACTCATTCAACCTCCTCCATTCTCTAACCTTGTACTACCTTTTCCATCAAAACCTCAACACCAAACTTGATTACTTCACCCAACCATTCCTCTCTTCCCATTCTCTACATCTTAATACCTTTGTCACTCACCATTAGACACCTATCTATCTAGACACATTCTCTTCTACCACTCTTTGCACTAGGAGCATCAAGGGAGAGGAAGGAGCAAACACTAAAGAAGGAGGCCCAAGGGTGATTTCCTTATCTATTACTTCCTTTCCATTTGATTGTAATTATGTGTAACTAAACCCCTAATCCAGGGGATAGATGCGGGGAACATTTGGTTGTGGGCATTTGTTTAAGCTATTGTATTTGAATCTCTATGTGTGTTCTATTCACTTTATACTTAGATCTTATTCATTATATTATTTGCATTGTATATCACTAGTAGATTATAATCTTGTGTGGGATAAACTGTTGTGAAATCAATCTTGGATTGACACCCTTGATTGGTTAGGAACATAGTGAATATGATAGATTAGTGGAGTGTATATCAACCACACTAATCTAAACCTTGATTTGTAACCAACCAATCCCACCTTAACCCCCTTTCCTTAATTGGTTAGGCATTTTGGTGGGAAGATGTTTAGGGTTCATAGTGATGACCTAAACACATCGTAGAAAACAAATGGTTAACATATAAGAGATTGGTTCATTAAAGTGGCTTAGAAAGCATTACCTATACCCACTTGCAACTCAATCAATTCCCTAACATCTATCTTAATTGTTTACATCAATTACTCGTATCAAGATTGTTAAGCATTCTATTTGTCCTATCACTTTTTGTATGTTTATTTTACTTGCAATTTGGTGGTTTATGAAACCACACAACTATCTATTTACAATGATTTATTTTATTGCACTATAGATTAGTCAATCAATCTAACGTATTACTCAATCTCCCTGTGGAACGAATCTTTGCTTACCACTTGCTAAGAATTTACATCTTAAAGGATTTTTAAGTGGCTAAAACATGGTTTTCAAAAGATCACATTAAAACATTATTTTGTTGTGCAAAACAACCACATCAGAAGACCCATGCATAGATGCATCCTAGATGATCCTAGACGATGCTACAGAATGATTGATGCACATGGAGGTTATAAAAGAAGAAATAACAAGCAAATTGAAGGTTATAAAAGAAGAAATCACAAAGATATGACAACTACTTTGCAATCACGCCCAAATACTCTCTCGATCCCCGTTTGCCTCATGCCTTCCTTACGCCACACAACAGATTTCATTTTGTTTTTGATTTGTCAAGGTTATTTTATCATGTGCTATAAGTTTCATGTGAACTCGTTTGTATGTGTTCACTTGTTGCATGAATTGAATTTATATGATAATTCATTGGTCCTTTTGATTGCCTCTCACGTGAGCTCACCACACAGGATTCTCTCATTTGTCTTTTACAATTTAACATCCAAATATTGTGCATTTTGATTGTTAAATTATATATATCTGTAAACTTAGCGTTTTGATTGTTTAAAACTCAAATATATATATATATACATATATACATATATATTAAACGGTGCAGTTTTTTTTTTTGTTTTTGTTGTTTTGAAAAACCTATATATATATTTATATTTTTTTCTTCGTTTTTTTGGTGAGATTGAGAGCAAAAAAAATATAATCTTCAAGAGACAAAATATTTTCAAGAGAGATTCCCAAGATTCTAACTTTACTCATCCAAATCCAAAACCCATCATCTTCACACATCATCTAGCATGTTCTAGGTATGATTTCTTATTGGTTTTCTTTGTTACTCACATGACTTGTAGTTAGAACATTTTTACATCTCTTCAAATGTTCTGGCTTTACAAGATAGCATTTTTATTGCTTGACTAGTTTCAAGATTGCATTTTTATTGTGTTTTGTGAGTCATTTGTGATAGCTATTGCATATAGGACTTTGTTTGCCTACATATAGCTAAGTTGTATGCATGTCATATAGCTACATGATATTTAGGTTGAAAAGTGAGTAATGGAAGAGAAACTAGGGTTAGATTTAGTAGAAATTTCATGCTCTCTAAGTATGGTGTGTGGCTCAAGTTTGGAAGAAGAGGAATATATATAGTGGCCATGGAAATGTGCTGATAACTGCTGGAAAATTTGATGTGGCAAGGTGTCGCCACTTCCATTGTCGCCACTTGTCATGGCGACACAAGTGGCGACAGACGGTTATGCCTTCTGAGATTTAAATGTCACCACATTTCTCATTTTTTTCGCCACATTGCAACTGGCGACCCAAAGTGGCGACAACCCCTGATGCTTTCAAAAACCTTCTATCGCCACTTGGGAAGTGGCGACAGTAAGTGGTGACAATTTAGTTCCTTATGTGTCGCCATATGTCAAGTGGCGACATCAAGTGGCGGCAAGACCTGATTGATTTACCTTGAAATAAAACTCCATATCGCCACGGCGACACAAGTGGCGACACTTGTGGCGACAATGCCCTGTTTTACCAACTTGTGCACCTTCTGAACCAAACTTCACATCTTCTTCACCAAAGCCCTTGATACCTAAATAAACCTGAAATGCTCAATTTAACACTATTAAATACGGGGACATGCCCGAGAATCAAGCATAAAGAGACGGAAACGAGGTACAAAATCATATCAAATTTGGCTTGATCATAGGTCTATAAGGCCTTATACGCCTCATTGAAATGGTATGTCTTAACCCCATTTGGGGAGCTCAAGCAAAGAGAGAAAAGTTGCATGATTATGCATTATGCTACATTAATATATTTTATGTCTCTTATTTAATTGCTTGAGATGATTGGTTGTACATACTTATATGCTGACTATGACCACTAGCAATCCATGTCATATTTATGCTCAAACATGCATTTTTGGAATAAGAGATGTACTTTGGGAGTACTTGTTGAATGACCTATAATTGATTGTAAGGTCTCATATTTTGATTGGCTTATTTCATGGACAAACCACATATTGGGGATTGATGTAAGGGTAGCTTAGGCATTTGATGGTTGGTGATTTGCATAACCAAGACCCTCTCAAGACCTCAAGAGAAGAAGCACCAAAGGTATATTCTAGTGCTTACTTACTTTGAAGAGATCTAGTTGCATACACCCACAACTCATGCATATCTCTAATTCTTAAATGTTGTGTGTTTTTTATATGTGTGCATTAATATTCTTAAATATCTCTTCATGCATGTTTAATTGATTGCATCTTGATTCATTGAAATGCCATAACATGTTTAGGCATTAGGATGCAAAGTCATGAAGTATCTTCATGCATGTTTAATTGATTACATCTTGTTCATTGAAATGCCATGACATGTTAGGAATTAGGATGCATTCAAATATCACCTTTCACACTTACAGTTCTTTGTTGTATATTATTGTGTGTTAGTGTGTCTAGTAATTCATTTTCGGAGTTTGTTCGGAAACGTCCGCTCATGCACCTTGGTGTGCTTGGTTTAGCGCGAGGATCACCTTCGGAGATGCCCTTGGCTTCTCCTTTGGTTTCACCACACAATGTGGGAAAACAGGGCATTGTCACCCTTTGATGGTGTCGCCATGGCGATAGGGAAATTCATTCCTGAAAAATCCATTAAGTAAGGCGTCACCATGAAGTGTCGCCTTGAGAACAAGTGGCGACAAAGATGATTTTTTGTGTTGCGTCAGGCATCACCATGATGTCGCCCTGAGGACAAATGACGACATAGACGAAAATAAGGTGTTGCCATGAGGTGTCACCCTGACAAATGGAGACAGCAAATGGCGACAACTGTTTTTGTCCAAAACGACATAGCTTCTATTTGACCTCCTATAAATATGCCTTTTTGTTCTTTGGTCAACACATGAGTTCAAAATCATCTCTTTAACTTAGAATATTTTTCAAGAGAGAAAATCTTTAAAAGAACTCATCTTTGATTACACAAACCCATTTCCACATGAATAAATCATCATCTAAGCATCATCTAGGATCATCTAGTATGTGCTAATGCATGGGTCTTCTTCAACACACATGGTATAGTATGTTGAACACTATTATCTTACATAATTAGTATTTTTACTTATCAATTTTATCTCATCTATAACTTGTATGTGTTTAGATTAATTTCTACATACATGATTGAGATTATGTGTTGATTGGGTTATTTGTGATAGCTAGGTTTTCATGTTTATTTAACATATAGCTAAATTGATCTCATTGTTTGATTGAGATTGTTTGTGATAGTTAGGATTTCATGCCTATATAAATCTAGTTAATTAATCTCATTAAAATGATGGAGATTGTTTTTTATAGCTATTGTATCTAGGATTGGTTATCCTTAACATAGCTAAAGTTGTATGCCATGTCATATAGCTATTTTTATATCTATGATTGATTTTATTGACATCATATAAACCTAGATAAGCATTTAGTGTACCCTAGCATTATTTGCATATTTGAATATCATTGCATATTCACTTAGGGTTTGATCTCTTCGGAGAAGTAAGACTTGTGTGATGACCGGTGAAATTTCCCATAAGTAGTAGTGTAAAATATACCTAGAGGGGGGGAGGGTGAATAGGTATAGGCTGAAATTCTTCCAATATTAAAAATGATGCGGAATATGACAAAGAAAATGCATACTTGAAGAGATTCAACACATAAATTGATTTAACTAAAGCAAGAGTAAATCAATATACAAGATATGCAATTCAATGTAAGATATGGAAGATAAAGAAAAATAAAGCAAAAATTGACACAAGGATTTTTACGTGGTAAAACCTCAAAGAGGAAACATCCACAGGTTGATACCACAACCACCGGCAAAGCAATCCACTATACGAAAAGGATTTACACACTCAAGCTATCAACACAAGATATCCGCTCAAGCTATCACCTCCTAATCTACCCTCGGACAAGTGAACTACCAAACCTACTTCCTATCCGAGATGTGTCCTACACCTCTAGAAAGCAACTTCCTATCCAAGATGCTCACGTCTCTAGGAAGATTTCTTGCTTGTCTATCCGGATCCTCCTGACCCTAGACAAATCTCCTTGCTTGACTATCCGAGTCCTCCCGACTCTAATCAAGACTTCTTTACTCTATCCACAAAGCTTCACTCACTTTGCTAGAGACTCAACCTTATGCAAGGCAATGATCTAAGTGATGCAAATGATGCAAATCACAACAAATAAAGGATGATGATCAATCAAACTCTATGAACATGCTTAGAGATATACTAAGATATGCTTTCAACACATAATCACAAAAAGTACCTAGAAATTTATACATGCAAAATCAATAAGAACAAGACAAGAATATTCAATATATCACACTATAAACCTTGTTCTTAGAACATGAAATTAAACCTAGAACATGTCATGAGGCACATCACATATAGCATTTCTAGAATCAATTTCAAGGAAAATCAAGTTTAGCAAACTAAGTTCAAATGTGAATCACAATGCTAAAACTCAAAAAACAATCAATCATAACACCCTAGAATATGATCTAACATCCTTCTCAACATATTTCATCAATCAAATAGTAAGATTAAAAGAGATGATCAAAGATGAAATGAAAAAGAAGAAATTGAACATACAAAGTTGAACCACGTATTGAAATCTGGACACTGGGAAAAATGACGAAGTCAACTACCTTTAGAAATGCTTGGGGTTTGTAGCTCTCATCAAGACCAACAATTTTGGTTTTTGGATCAATCAATTTCAAGTTTGCATGAGAAAGTTATGATCAGAATAAGAAAACTAAAATTTGAAGATTTTTGTAGAATTTTTCTTGGAAAATTTTCTTCAAGTTCTGTTTGAAGGGAAAGAAAATCATATTTAAATGATTCAAGGAGGGAACCAAAAACGACCCAATCGGAGGTGGCCATGTCACCAATCCCCATAGGGGGCACGTGGGCCACACGGGACCAGAGGGGTGTTCTAGCCTTGGGTCCCACGAGCTCCACATGGGGTGGCCTATGCATGGCCTTTGGCCATGCTTGCCTCTCGCGCACTCTCTTACATTCTTCAGCCGTATCTTGGGCATCCGAACTTCAATTTTGAATCTATTTTCGAATTACGAACCGTGACTCCCTCACGCACGACTACAACTACAACTACAAAACTTTGAAAAATGGTTGAGAAATCATCTCAGAAACGACGATGAAGTCAACTTAACAAATGAGAATGCAAAGTAGCGTAGCTACATCATTTGGACTCGAAACCTTATGAATGAGTAACCAAAATGACCAGGACTCAATAAGGAATCATATAAGAACATGTTCAATTCCAAAATATAAAACACACAAACAAATAAACACAAATTCACACGAGTATGCCATATCAAAGAAATAGTCACAAAACATGCAATTCTACAATGTTTGTCTATAAGAGACCAATGCATGAGCATGTAAGAAGTGTGTGAATGTGTTATACCAAATGTTTGAACTATGATGCAGGGACACACATGTATGAATTGTGTGTGTGCGCACTAACGCCTTGCAAGAGGATAGAAGTCAAAGTATACCTTTGATGCTTTCACCTCTTGAAGACGACATTTGCACTAGACGTTGCTCTTCACCTTTTAAGCTTCTTTTCTTCCAAGAACATCCTAAGCAAAAACTAATACAAATATAGAGCGTTTTACAATGGAATGAAGCCAATATAAATCATGAAACTTACAACCGGGATTAGGTCGTACACCGAGATTAGGTGGTTACATGAGCAGTTGGACTAGGTCCACTTTTACAGGCCTGCGAGTAGTGGTAGCGGGTTACATATCGGGATTAGGTTGTAAACATTATCACAATTAGTGGATTAGAGGTTCGAGTGTTGTGCACTTACCAGCCCGTGGTTTTTCCATGTTGAGGGTTTCTACGTAAATATCAAGTGTCATTTATAATTCCGCACATATTACACTTGATATATTGTATTGACTAGATAGGAGTATTTTTGTAAATTGACTAAACGTGAAAATTGGTAATAAGGGTTAAAATCTATTCACCCCCCTCTAGACTTATATTAGAACACACCGTAAATTAGTTTCAATTGGTATTAGAGTGGGTTCCTAGATATACTTAGGTGATCCTTTGCTCATTTTGGTGTGTTGTGCATTTTGTGTGATTTTTGATTTTTTCATACATTTTGCATTCATTCGACTCAAACACTATGAGTGAATTTGAGAAAAAAGATATTGACTCCGATGAGGAGAAGACTCTTTTTATAGAGAGATTTAGGAGATTTGTGAAATCTCAATAGAAGATAACCTCTAAAGTGAAAGAGGAGAAGAAGATGACCCCGTCAAAGAAGAAAAGGGAAGCTATAATCGCAACTTGGAAAGATAGCGAAGTTGAAGTAGTTGAAGGATGTTCTACAAGCTCGATTGAGTGTGAGAACAACTATTTCACATTTTTGGTTTCCTACCATGAAGAAACACAAGCCATTACCAAATGTGTATCACTTGAAGATTTCAAGATTGGTGACTTGAAGTTTGGAAACTGTTAGTATATTTGGGTATGGATTAAAAACCCATTATACACCCAAGTGGGCCAAGACCAAAGCCCATGCCCAAGGCCATGCATTGTTATAACTGCATGAGCAGTTTTCTTATGAGCAGTTATATAATCAGTTAATAGAAAACTAATAAATATAACAAAAACCACAACATGCAATAACGTGCAAAAAGTGGTGTGTGTGGATATGAAGTGCATGTGAACAATATGCATGAGTGTGTGCAATATAAGGCATGGTTTTGTTGTGTGTGCTTTAGTGTAAGTCCAACAGAGAGCATATGTGTGTATGTGTAAGAGAAACACAATAGAGAACTATACAGAGAGATAAACACATATAGATGTGGAGAAAATCTAGAGAATTTTCTCCCATCTCCAACAATTGTGTGTGTAAATTGCATTGTGATCAGAGGGGACTTTCCGATTCCGTGATTGTCCTCCGACCGGTGATACAGTTTCAGGTGTTCGATCCACTTCCGCTGTAGATATTCGGATTCCGTATGGTGAACGGTAATGATCCGAATTTGTTTTGTTTATCTTTAGAATAATCTTCATTGGTATTAGAGCACATGTTTGGGACTGTATTCTAGTTGTATATGCCATGTTAGGATGTTTGTTTATTTATTTATTTTTGTTTGTAGAACAATAAATGAACACTAATGGCATCACACACATGCAAGTGTTTAATTTCATTTTTCTGGAATAAATGTATGCGTATAGATGTTATATGATGTTCTGGAAATGCATGTTATGTATAAACTTCAAAATTTGGAGAATTTTTGAAGAATAAAAGTTATGAAACCCGTAACTTTGTAGGGTCCAAAACTCATTGTCATTTTTTTTATTTTCTCTGCGATCATGGTACTATTAGATAGAGCCTTCCGAGAGCTTTCCAACGATAGGTCATTTGCATAATTTGGAGTTGTATCGAGGGATAAAAACGATTTCGAATATTTGTGTTGAAGATTAAAATCTGGAAACTTGTTTTGAGTTTGAATTTGGGTGAAGAACATGAAGAACATGTTCAACTCGCCAATGAGCGGAGAGTGCGTTTCACCCCTACCCCAAAAGTCAAATATAAGGGTATAAATGGAATTAAAATTAAATTTAGAGTCGGATGGTTGTGGTCCCGCAATTGGAAAACTTCGGGAAGATGGCGCGTGTAGTACACTCACCATTGACGCAAGTGGGATAAACGTGAAGTAATAAGTGGGTTGGCTTTTGACACGTGGCCACACCAGAAGGAGACACGTGGCGGTGTTGTGTAAAGTGGGACACGTGGCCCATTCTTATTGTGACACGTGGTGAACTTGTTAGGTCAAGGAAACAGTTGACGGTAACTGATGCCACGTCATCTCCGTGAACTGTTACTGGTGCCACGTCATCACCGTGGCGGTAGCCGGTGCCACGTCATCACTGTCGGACAAATTTTTCGATTCCGGTTTCCGACGGCCGTTAATTTTTTCAGCAATTTTCCGGTGACCATCAATTTTTTTCCGACCTCCCAAAAGCGGTTTCCCGGCGGCCAAATGTGGTTTTCCGGTTCCGGTGGTGGTTTTCCGGCGGAAAAAAATAAATAAATAAAAGAACACATTTTTAAAATTTTTATTTTTATTTATTAATTCCATTGATTTGTTTCGCTCAAATGGGAGCTGAATTATATGCCCTACAAATTCCTAATGTGGATTTTTTTTTAGACGAATTTAGACTCGGTTTCCATCATGACTTTAGATCACGGTTTCCAAGATGGATTCCGATGATATTCTCCGATGCTTTTTCAAGCTCGGATTTTAAGAAACGGATTTAGATGTAGTTTCCGGTCAAGGTTTCCAGTAAGGATTTCGGTCAAGGTTTCTAGTAAGGATTCCGGTGATAGTCTCCGATGTTTTTTTAAACTCGGATTTTAAGAAACGGACTTAGATGTGGTTTCGAGGACGGATTCCGGTAAAGGTTTTCAGTAAGGATTCCGGTGATAGTCTCTGATGCTTTTTCAAGCTCGGATTTTAAGAAATGGATTTAGATGCGATTTCTGGGCACGTTTTCCAGTGATGGTTTCCTAAGTGGTTTCCGGTTATGGATTTTTCGGTAAAGGTTTCCGAACTGATTTCCGGTTATGAATTTTTTGATAAAAGTTTTCGAAGTGGTTTCCAGTTGTGGATTTTCCAGTGACGGTTTCCTAAGTGGTTTCCGGTTACGGATTTTTCGGTAAAGGTTTCCGAATTGATTTCGGGTTATGAATTTTTCTGTAAAGGTTTCCGAAGTGGTTTCCAGTTGTGGATTTTCCAGTGACGGTTTCCTAAGTGGTTCCGGATATGGATTTTTTGGTAAAGGTTTCCAAACTGATTTTCGGTTATGAATTTTTCGGTAAAAGTTTCTAAAGTGGTTTTCAGTTGTGGATTTTCCCGTGACGGTTTCCTAAGTGGTTTCCGATTACTGATTTTTCGATAAAGGTTTCCGAAGTGGTTTTCGGTTACGGATTTTTTGGTAAAGGTTTCTGAAGTGGTTTTCGATTACGGATTCCAATGATGGTTTCTAGTGGCATTTTCGGCCACCGTGGAATTCTCCAGTAGGAAATTTTGGCACCGTTTTTTTTTTTTTACGGTCATGGAATTTTCCTGTGAAAATTTTGATCACCGAAACTTAGCTTCAGTGGGAGCTATATGGAAATACCTTCGATTAAAATTCTCCGTCTAATTAATTATGCAATAAGGAATTTTTTAAAAAAAAAATTCATTAGAATGTGCATTGGATATGTACAATGTTATTAAAGACAAAAGTTTCTAAGTGTCTTAGAAAATTTTAGAATAAATTTGCATCTTCTCATATGTCTTAATGGAGAAGATTTTATAAATCTTATTGATGACATATGGCCGTAGTCAATTTGGACTCGTGCTTTTTATGTGGAGAGATGCAGTGGATAGTCTTTTAATGAAATTTCCCGAAGAGTTAATAGATCTATAAAGTTGGAAAAGCTAGAGTAAGGTACCACGATGTATTTGGTCAAATAGCGTATGAACTAGAAATCGTAGATGAGCGCCACATTCTTAGGAATGTGAGGCGATCTACTACATCCGCGATGAAAATTCATAGTGCTAGGCACATGAGTTATTGCACACGCGATAGAGGACCAATATTCGAGAAAATGGCAGTTATATGAGTTGTGAAGACATAGAAAGTCTTTCTCAGTGGTGATCGATATGAATATGAGAAGTAAGAATGAATAGCATGCAAAGCCCCATATTTTAGAAAGCATTACTATTTTATAAACCATTCTCTAGTAAATATTTTGGTTTATTTACTTTGTAGTAAGAATTGGTTTGACCCATAAAATGTTTCTAGGGACTTGTGCATTGTATTCTTCTGTTATTTATGATCACCTGTTTTTGGGAATTCTAAATTGTTGAGTACAATAATAGAATTAGAATTTTGCACAAAGTACTGAACTTATGGTGATTGAATTTTTGGAAACGGAAGATGATTAGACGCTTGACGACCTTTTCGATTCTGTACCTTAAATTATTTTATCATATTTTTGGTTTGTGTTTGCAGCAAAATTAAATGTGTGTATTTTTTGGAAGTTAATATGCTTGCATAGTAGATTGTATGTCTCTACATAGATTAGCATAAGATATAGATGATATATCTAAACTATTATGGCTAATTAGTAAGTGATAAACTAAATCATGTAATCTAGGGAATAGATACAATAAGATTTAGTGTATTTTAAGAGTAAGAAGCTCTTGAGACTATAACATGAATCATGATTGAATCTCGGCATAGTACTTATTTGCTTGACATACAAGATGTGGAGGCTTATCAAGCTACAAGTTAAATTACTCGCATATTGCGGAGTATCTTAAATAGTAGCCTCACATGTATGTTTTACAAGTACAATAGGATTTAAGTAGAGTGGTTTACCTTTCAGATTTTGGCTTGAAGGGAAATTTTAGTAGTATTTTGAGTACTAAAATTTTAGTTGGTACGGTATCAAGTTTTTAGTACTTATAAGAAGTGCCAAAATTAGTGGCAGCCTCCAATAAGGATATAAAACATGATACACCAACTAAACGATTTGATCCCGTCTGATAGTTGGAATATATAAAAATTAATCTGACACGTACTGATCGCGTCATTTCGGTAATAGAAGATGAGCGCTTAAAGAGGCGGCTTAGGCTTCTAGCCAATTTGTTAGGTTGATAATTAGTGTTGGCATTAATTCCATATCAAAACGTGTTTTACTTGTAATGTTTAGTGGTTAGAAAATGAAGGATTTCAAAGACGAAGGACGTCTCAACCATTATCCGTTCAAGTTGCCGGCTTTTAAGAGTTTCGGACATTATCGGTCTACAAAGGTATACATGACCTCTTATCTCTTACAAGGCTAGGCACACACCCACACATATCATTTTTGTGTGTCCCTTCATGATTTTATTTCATTTACATTTCACTTTCACACACTTGGCAAAATATGCTCATGCATTCACTTTTAGTTAATAAACTTTGTGTTTTGCATTTTCTAGGACTATGTCCGGAAACTAGCATATGTGTGTGTATTTGTGTTTATATGTTTCCGTATTTTGTGTTTAGGACTTGAACATGTTCTTATTCAATGCCTTATTGAGTTCCGGTCGTTTCGGTTACTCATTCATAAGGTTTCGAGTCCAAACGTGTTGACTATGCCACTTTACGTTCTCTTACGTTGTGTTGACTTCATCGATGATTTCCGAGATGATTTCTCAACCGTTTTTCAAAGTTGTATAGTCATTTTTGTGTGTGAGAGAGTCACGGTTCGTAATCCAAAAACGGATTCAAATTCGGAGTTCGGACGCTCGAGATACGGGCCGACGAACCGAGAGTGCGCGGGAGAGGACAGCCCAGGCCGTGGGCCACATGGGCTGGCCGTGGTTGAGGCCGTGGGCCCCACGGCCTGGAGCCCCTTCTGCTCCCGTGTGGGCCACGCGCCCCCCACGGCCTGGGGGTGACGTGGCACCACATGATTGGTCAATAAGACCTCTCTCTCTCCTCCTATTTCTTCCCTCTCTCTCTCTCATTTTGAATTTCCAAGCAAAAATTTCAGAATTCCCGTATACACTTCTCTCCAATTTTTCCAAACTTCAAAACACCATATCTTCCTCATCCGGAGTCGGATTTGAGTGATTCAAGTTGGAGAGTGTTCGTATTTGAGTCCTCTAACATCTCCAAGTGATTTGGTGGCTGATTGATCGTGATTTCAAGTGGTTGGACACTGAAATTCGTACCAGCTGCAGAACTTGAGGTTTGAGTCTCAACTTTGGGATTTCTTGTTATTTCACCTTCCATTTGCTTGGGGTTTCTTCTTCTATATATATGTTATTGTTTTATGAAAGCTATTTGAAAAGGTAGCTTGATTATCATTCCAATTGAAACTCAATTTGTGGACTTATGTTGACTAGATTTTATGATTCTAGGTTTTACATTTGTTTGTGAGTTGTATTGTGATTAGAATGGCATCTTAGGTTGTTTGATACTTAATTGAATTAATTTTGTGTTAAAATGACTTTGAGATTTGATTTGGTCCTTTGATTGAAGAAATCAAGGATTTGTGTATTTGTTTGTGATTTAGAGAATATAGGTTTTGATTGATGTAAATCTCAAAACCTTGCTCTATATTTTTGTCTAGTATATTGATTGATTTTAATCTCATATATCTAGATTTTGATTGTATATTGATAGCATCTTGAATTAGGACTTAATGAACATTTTGTGATTCAAGTGTTATATGTGTGAATGAGACTTTGAGTATATGTGTTAGGTGTTTCACATGCTTAGGTTTCTATTCATGGATTTTTGCATCTAGACTTGATTAATTGTGTTTTCACATGTTTAGGTCTATTTGTGCCATAGAATGTATTGATCACATGTTCTATGTTGAAATGAATGTTTGCATCATTTGCATTCACATGATCACACTAGGAAGTCCTTGTAAAAGGCATGAAGTCTTGGTTAGAGTCGGGATGACTCGGATAGCCAAGCAAGAAGTCTTGCCTAGAGTCGGGATGACTCGGATAGGTAAGCAAGAAGTCATGGCTAGAGTCGGGAGGACTCGGATAGTCATGCATGGGAGGCTCCCTAGAGGCAAGAGTGCCTTGGATAGGGAGTTGGCTAACATATTGGTAGGCCTAGGCGTATGGTTAGACATAGACTCCGATAGAGCGGGGTACACGAGATGTGTATGCACTCTTGAGGAATTTCTAATCTACCATCGATGTTGGTTGAGTGTGTTGTCCAATATATGGTGGTTCCGCATCATTGAGAGATTTCATACTTTCCAATAGGGTTGGGTAGGCTTAGACTTCACTAGGTTGGGTGAGCTAAAGATTGGTCACTTTGTGAATGTTCTATGTTTACTTTCCAATAATATAGTACCCAATGGTTGTAATTCAACCCGTGGATGTTTCCTCCTTGGAGGTTTTACCACGTTAAAAAAATCCCTTGTGTTAATTCTTTCTATCTCTTCTCTTATATTTTAATTGTATATTTTATTGTCTTGATTCATAATATTGACTTGTGATGTATTTTGAATCAAGTCTTTGTATAGTGTGATTAGTATATTCATTCTATAGATCAATTTGTATCTTTGATTCTTTTGTATATTGTAATATTTGTTTAGTGACATTTTGCTCAATCTTGTAACACATTGAACATCTTATGAAATACAAGTTTATTTTGTTGTTATGATTATTTGATATTTTACCTCACATGACTTGTTGATATACTTAGACATTTCAATTATGATTGTGTCATCATATTGTCTATGTATGTCTATCTTGGATTTTAGTGTTGTGTGTAAGGCTACCTTGAGGGACAAACGGATGTTTGTTCAAGGGTTTGAAAAAAGGTGTAAAAACCTATTCACCCCCCCCTCTAGGTATGCTTTAAGCAATTTAACTTCGTTTGTGTACATTCACAATTTTATATGAAAAATTCCAGCTTGTACAAAACTTTTAGTTTTGAGCATATTATTGGAAATAGATATTTCCAAAAGGGGAAGAGAATCTAGTCATAGCCACTTAATCTTAGATCAAAATATGCAAGAAGTTGAGGGATAACGAATTGAGGAAGGACAAAACTAAAATAACTTGTTACAATTGTGACAAGCTAGGTCTTTTTTGCTCGTGAATGCATTGAGTTGAAAAGCGTAAAACCCAAAACTCAAGAATTTGTTAAGTTATGCTAAAGTTTATGGCTAGGTATTTTCCTTCTAAATCTTGTTCTTTGTGGACGGTGGATAAGTGAAGATATACCATCCAATAAGAAACTGTAAAGCATACGTTGAGTAAAGTTAGATTATTAGAAGCAAGATGTATATGTGTTAGAACAAGTTTAGAGTTAAATACCTACAAACTGGGTTTGCATGGTAGCTTAAATTTGTACTCCATGATGTTCTAACATACACTTGAGATCTAACTGGGTTTTAGTGTTCGCGGTTGTCCTCATTGATTTGGGTTATCGTTAATAATCATGATGGTTGTATGAATATCATTTTAGCAAATTATATTCATATGGTACTTAATAGTTGATTAATGGTTTCATGATATTATACATCAACTTGGACGGTTATAATAATAATGATGATGCTGATATTTTGGCATGCTAAATTAAGACTTGTTGGACTAGATAGAATGAGTATATCAGTCAGAGAGGACTAATTGGACTCATTTATCTAAAAAGTCATGCAAATTATCTAGCAAGAAAAAACAACTAGAAAACCATTCAGTAAGGAACTAGGTTATGAATTCCATTGTAACTAATTCATTAAAACATTTGTGATTGAATGAGTGTAAAGGCTAGACATGAAATTTTGATATCTAGTTACATTCATTGATATCTTTAGATGTCTCGGTCATGTCTATTTGATCTGCCATAAATTGAAAGCATTGGATTGCATTAAATTTTTGGTTGATGATCAAATTAGATAATAAACTTTTGAGTTTATAAAGTAAACCGAGGACATAAATATATTTTTAAACGGTTCAATGAATTGTTTAACAAGAAAGATATAGAAAGATATCTATTTATTCCTAAGACTCTACAGCAAATTAGTGTAGCAGAAATAAGGAATAAAATACTATTGGAAATGGTTAAGTCTGTGATGGCGCAAGTAAATTTTTAGTATCTTACTAGAAGAGGGCTTAATTGATTGCTGCCAACTTAATCATGTTCCATTAGATCAGACACTTCAACATGAATTCTGGACAGGTAGTTAGCCTGGTCTAACTAATCTACAACCCTGGGGGTATGTAGGTTATGTTTATTATCCATCTCATAGAAATGAGAAATTGGATGCAAGAAAAGAATTGTATCTTTGTTTGATATTCTGTGCATTCCAAGGATAAATAAACGATGGTGTATAATTAGATAGAAGTGACTGAATTATAATCACAAGATGTCATTATTAGAGAATGAATTTCTTAGTAGAAGCAAATTAGATATAGATATCCGATTTGAGGAATTGGATGATCTGTGTTAATACGTGAGTGGCGGTAAATTAAAATATAACTTGATCCTCCATTCCTAGTGGGAGTATTTTTTCTATATGGATTTTCCATCTCTATAGGGAGTGGAAGTCTACACCCTAGTGGGAGTAGAAATTCGGTTTTCTATATGGATTTTCCATCCTTAGAGGGAGTGGAAGTCTACACCCTATTGGGAGTAGAAATCCGCATGGATCTTTCATCCTTAGTGGGAGTGAAACAGCTGTTGAATTAGATACCGTAACGATTTTTATCCCATGATATCTTTCGAAGATTGAAAGGGAAAATTTAATGATTACTTTACTTGACAGTGATGAGCCAATGATTTTTAGAATTGAGCTATCACTTCTATCTACTAAGTAAATATATGAATGAAGGCAATGGAAGGGGATATGGAGTCTAGAAAAGTGATCATGTCCAGGACTTGATTCACTTACCGTCTGGTCATTAGATCATTGTGAATGTACGGGTTTCACATATCGTACGTAATGCGGAATGGTACTATTGAAAGGTATAAGGCGCAATTGGTTGCAAGTGAAGAAACTTATTCTCTAGAAGTAAAGTTTTCTTTCATACGCATTTTTCTAGCACTAGTCACATGAACCTGAAATTACATCAGTGGATGTAAATATTGTGCTTCTCGATAGAGAACTAGAGGAAGAGATTTACATGGAACATTCTGTAAATTTTGTTTCAAAAGACCAAGAACGCACAAGTGTGCTTGTTTAATTAATGTATAGTTTGAAACAATCCTCTAGTAAGTGGTATTTTTGATTTCATCAAGCTGTAGTGTCTTACAGATTAATGATAACAAAAGATAGCCATGGTAAGTACACTAAACAGGTTGAAGATAATTTTTATATTATTTATATATGTGGACTGTATGTTTAGGCTAGAAATAATGAAAAGTTTGTAAAACCATAATGAAATGGTAATTCTCAAATTTTATTGAGACTTTATATGAGCAAAGTGGCTTATATATTAGGAGTGAGAGTTGAATCAAAATGAGCAATTTCAAGCTCATAGATACTCCTATTATGAAATCACAAACTCTTAGCCTTATTATGTACCATGAAACTCCATAACATCAAGGAATTGATGACAAGTTCCTCATGTTAGTATCATACAGAGTCTCATGTACATTGTGATATGTACAAAGTCTATCATTAGTTACGCTGTAAGATTGGTGAATGTGCATCAATATAATCCTAGATTACAACATTGAGATGTTATCAAGAGGATTATGATATACCTTAAAAATGTGGCTAACTACTTAGTGTACATTGATATGTACAAGGCCCAATAGAAATTATGCTACAAGATTGGTTAATGTATACCAATATAATCCTAGATTGACAGGATTGTGACATAACTTTAATAGTAAGAAAATTACTATTTATGCTAGCATAATTACACACATAATATAATAGAAATATGTCGTCAGGTTGAGATCGGCATTCTTACACGTGCGGTCGCCTCAGTTGCAGAGATAGCAGGCTGAGATAAGACACATATATTAGAGAATATGTATGATATATTCTCGCGGAGCTAATGTATATGAATTTATCGCCTTGACTAGGTCAAGATGAGGTTCACAATAAATGTATCTATATATATTTTAGAACCGATCATGATAGAACCCCACTATCATTGATACCTGATCAAGCCAGATGTGAGGTCTTAATGTGGCGCCGGAGAGAGGCGAGCTTTTAAGAACTCGGGTTAGTCACGAGAGTTGTGACTAGACTAAGATCTGTACAGTGAATAATATAAAGACATATGCATTCTTATTTAGAATGAAATTCACTGTAACACACGTTTCATACCGTGTGTGCTATAAGTGACCGACATGGAAAATGAGAGAATGAATCCCTGCTTCCTCATTGTGTAAGTTCCACTGAAGTTTTACATAAACTTCAAATGGTGTCCTCATGACCATTCACTCTATCTTAAAGTGATAGGATAATGTTAGCACCTTTAGTGTGTTATTTCTATGGCTATGATAATTCAGCCTATGGGGCACATCTAAAGTAGCAGTTGTTCTGGAAACCGAGAGATAAAGATGGAATGGGAAGATTTAATGAATTTTTATCTGACTTTTGTATTCACTGGCCGGCCAATTGTATTTGGAGATACAATTGTGAATACATGAAATGTGATAAAGTCAAGCATAACATTTTGAGGGATTAAGTATGCTTTGGACGGATAAAAAGTTATAAAATTAAATCTAGGATACAATAATGAACAATGTTACCTCTTGTAAATAGAGAATTTACAACTGAGATTTGAGATTGTTAGCTCCCTTTTATATATATTGATTGTTCATAGATCACACGATGCATTTACCCGTATGAACCCTTTGTTGATGATATTGATGATTATAAAAATAATACTTGTGTTTTAAAGTCTCAAAAGGCTCCTCTGTATGTATCACATCTTTCACCATTTTGGGGATGGCGATGTTGATTAATAATGTTGCACCCATGACGGGCTTGTGGTAACTTAACTGTGTTGGCCCCACTTGTGCGAGTGGGAGATGTTAGTATATTTGGATATGGATTAGAAACCCATTTGAAACTAAATATAGCACGGTGTGTATAAAACTATCTAGAGGGGGGGTGAATAGATTTTACGCTTTTTACCCAATTTTTCGTGTTAGTCAAAATTACGAAATTACCCCTAAATAGATAAAGCAATAAATCAAGTAAAATAAGCGGAAATTAAATAAGACTTGATTTTTACGTGGAAACCCTCATGGGAAAAACCATGGGCTTGTAAGTAAGCCACACTCGAACCTCGAATCCACTAAATGTGTAAACAATTACAACCTAATCCCGGAAGTAATCACACACCTACCTAATCCCGGTATGAGTGAACCTAGTCCAATTTGCTTGCAATCTAAGCAACCTAATCCCGGTTGCTACACACAGGACTTACTTTCTCTCGAAGAGAATAACAACCCTAAGTGAATATATGAATATCCAAATGCAACATAGAGCAAGGGAAACCCTATATGCTTATCTAAGGTGATGAATTTGCAATTAAGAACAATCCTAGATATCAAAACTAAATGACATATCAATTAGTTTAGCTAATCAATATTAAGAACAAAACCTAATTTGCTAGCACAATACAACTTCTCAAACATACATCATACTAATCTCAATCTTGTATCCAAAGCATACAAAATAACAAACAAGTAATTAATTGAGATTGCTAGATAAGAGAAACACAAATTATGTAAGATATTAGTGAAAAGCTTACCAAGCAAAGTATGATGAAGAATCCATGCCAGATGACATCTAGATGATCAAAGATGATGCTAGATGATGATTGATGATCATGAAAAAGTGTTTGAGTAATTAAAAATGAGTTCTTTGTGTATTTTTCTTGTCTTGAAAAATATCTTAAGTATGAAGCTTGAATATGAACTCTCTTGAATGACCTAAAATCAAGTTAGCATATATATAGGGGCCATAAGTGAAGTGAGGTCTTTTTGAAAACGCGCCAGAAAATTGCTCTGTGCGCTGGTGGACCTGCGCTGGACGACAAGCGCAAGACCAGCGTACAAGCACATTTTTGCAAGGGTGCTTGACGACCAGTGCTCACACAGGCGCCAGACCAGCGGCACGCCACTGGGCGATTAGCGCTGGTGGACTTGCGCTGGTATGGACCAGCGCACGACCAGCGACAGACCACTGGGTAATCTGCGCTGGTGGGCTTGTGCTGGTGGACCAGCGCATGACCAGCGTCAGACCACTGGGTGATCTGCGCTGGTGAGCTGCACTGGTCAGGCGCTTGAGGACCGGTGCACAGTCCACACCTTTGAACCCCACAAGTAAACATGCACGGGGTAAAAAGGTAAATTAAGATGCATCCTAAAAGCCTAAAATGCTATGACATTTAATCACAAGATGCAATCAAAATAACAAACAAGAAGAGATGTTAATTGAACATTAATGCACAACCATAAGAATCACAACATACAAGGAATAAACATATGCATGAGTTGTGAGTGTGTGCAACAATCTCTTCAAGACAAGTAAGCACTTAGAGTATTACCTTTGGAGTGCTTAACACTTGCAAGGGCCTTGAGCTTGAACACATTCCTAAGCTACCCTTACATGATCCCCACTTATGGTTTGATCACGAAATAAGCCAATTAAAAACTATGGGAATCCTTACACCATTATACACCCAAGTGGGCCAAGACCAAAGCCCATGCCCAAGGCCATGCATTGTTATAACTGCATGAGCAGTTTTCTTATGAGCAGTTATATAATCAGTTAATAGAAAACTGATAAATATAACAAAAACCACAACATGCAATAACGTGCAAAAAGTGGTGTGTGTGGATGTGAAGTGCATGTGAACAATATGCATGAGTGTGTGCAATATAAGGCATGGTTTTGTTGTGTGTGCTTTAGTGTAAGTCCAACAGAGAGCATATGTGTGTATGTGTAAAAGAAACACAATAGAGAACTATACAGAGAGATAAACACATATAGATGTGGAGAAAATCTAGAGAATTTTCTCCCATCTCCAACAATTGTGTGTGTAAATTGCATTGTGATCAGAGGGGACTTTCCGATTCTATGATTGTCCTCCGACCGGTGATACAGTTTCAGGTGTTCGATCCACTTCCACTGTAGATATTCGGATTCCGTTTGGTGAACGGTAATGATCCGAATTTGTTTTGTTTATCTTTAGAATAATCTTCAGAAACCGAAGTGGAGCAAGCTTGAGAGAAGCAAGCTTTGAAGAAATGACTCTCACAAGCTTAAGTGAGAGATGTTAGGATTATGCTCAATAGTAAGAGTGTAATATTGTAATTGACAATCTTTTCATATTAATAAAGTGATTTCTGGTTTAACAAATCTTATAGCATTTATAGTTTAATATTATAATTGTCAAAGTAAATAATCATAAGGTGTAAAGACTATGAGAAAAGAAGAATTGTTCATACATCTGGATATGTATGAGGAAGACACAATTCTTTAGTTAGTCTTGAATAATGTTCACAACTTAAGTTAAAGGTTGGGCACCTTTATCTTTTTAAAGTTGTAGAATTCTTTTGCTAGCATTTGAGTGGGATCAAATGAGTTATGATGAGTCTGAAATCATCAGAGGGTCTTCGAGTAAGAGAATCTAGTGCACTAGGTGCATTGAACTGGATCACAATGAAAAGCTTTATCTAGAACCGTCAATAGATAATAGTCTTTTCATTATCAGGACAATCGGAGAGTCTATCTTAATCCTGAGATAAATGATGGACTTGTGGTTGCAAGTGGTATCATTTGAGTTATCAATGAGTACGATTATATAGCATAGTCTGTCCTCGATAGTTTGGTGATATTCATTTGTTAATCGATAGAGGACTTCATTTATAAATATGGACATCGTGGCTACATTTATTAAATGAGAGTATAATATCATCATATGGATGTTTTGAGGTAATTGGATATTAAATCTCAACGTTGAGTTTTCGATAGTGACTATTGAAAACATGGCTTCTGGACAAGTCAAAATATCCAAGTTCAAAACGTGATCATATGAGTAAATATGGTAACTTGGAGAGTTATAGGCGGTCTATGAACTCTTGACGATTACTGATATTAATCACGAGGATACGCTATCTCCAACATGATTGTCTAGGGTATGAATGAGGAACATCTTCTTATTCTATCTTTATTTAAGAGTTCAATTTTAGCTCTTTAGTGGAATGAGTTAAAATTAATGGATCGGACCTAAGTGAATCATTTGTTGATTGTGATTAGGTTATGTCTATTGAAGCTTAAATTTAGATAGCCCGCCAAGATCCCCAATCCACACGGACTTGCATGGATCACTTGATATATTCTACCGGACCAATTTATGGGTTCATCTAGAATTGCATTTAATATATTAAGAATATAATTTGCACATTATTTATTTAATGGGCTGATCAATTATATTAATATATTAATGAAAGGCATGTGGGTTTGTTTCTTTTCGTAAGAATGGGTCTGGTTCACATGTGGGCTTTTTATTTAAAGTCCAATGGATTAAATGAAATAAGAAAATAATATATGGCCCATTTATATAAGTGGGGCGGCAAGGTGAATATATTAACCTAATATATTATTTTGTTTCATTGTTTAATTAAATAAGAATTAATTAATTTATTAATTAATTGTTTAATTAAGAAACAAATCTTTTTCTGATCAGGAAATATATTTCCTAGAGTTATACTATTGGTAGTAGTATACTAAAAGTAAAAGACTTGTTTGATAAGAAAATAAATAATTAATTTTATTTATTTAATCAAATAAGAAGTCTTTTTATTTAGTCAATAAAAGAATAAAAATACTTATGAGTTGGATTATGATTTGAAGTCTAAAGGTTGATGGATATTAGGGTGCAACACAAACCCTTTTTGGTATGGGATTTGCGGCAATGCCATTATAGGAAGATTTCGGCAACCCTAAATCAAATAGGAAGCAAAATTCGGCCACCCTATATATTTCATATGATAGGGTTCGGCCACCTCTAATGGTTGAGGGATTCAATTTTCATCTTCTTCTAAACTCATAGACAAGTATTTGATTATTCTACTAAGACATAAAAGAGAGAAGATATTATTCTTTTGATGGAACACTAATTGCTTGTTCATCAATAAGCTTGTGTGTACAACATCGAATTAGGTTCACGCGAGTTTCGATCTTTAGATTGAAAACTCAAAAGTGATCGGAATAATATTTGTATTCTTTTGATTGTTTTGTGACTAACAAAAGAAAAAAGAAAAGTTTGTTTGTCCATTCTCAGGTTTGCAATTCAAAGGAAAAAGGGAGACCACGCTCCTAGGTAATTCACGTTCGTGCTAGGATTGAAGATCTTGCGGATTACCATCGACGTAAGTCAATCGGATCACGCGACAAAAGGTATTCTTCTTTTGTTGATTTATATGTATGTTTAATTAATTAAAGGGTTAAGGTTCATAAAAAGGAAAAATTTTAAAATATACTAAACTCGTTTTTAGTCTCGCTTCCGCTGCGTATACTACGGTATTTTTCCCTACAGACCGAAATTCAACCCTAATTCCCATCAACTTTTAGACTCCTAACCCTAATTTAACTCATAAGTATTTTTATTCTTTTTATTGACTTAATTAAAAGACTTCTTATTTGATTAAATAAATAAACTTTAATTATTTATTTTCTTACCAAACAAGTCTTTTACTTTTAGTATACTACTACCAATAGTATAATTCTAGGAAACATATTTCCTAATCAGAAAAAGATTTTGTTTCTTAATTAAATAATTAATTAATAAATTAATTAATTCTCATTTAATTAAACAATAAAATAAAATAATATTTTTGACTAAAAACTTAGCCTTGCCACCCCACATGGAATAAATGGGCCAAATATTATTTTCTTATTTTATTTAATCCATTGGACTTTAAATAAAAAGCCCACATGTGAACCAGACCCATTCTTACTAAAAGAAACAAGCCCACATGCCTTTCATTAATATATTTGAAACTAATTATTGCACGGTGTGTATAAAACTATCTAGAGGGGGGGTGAATATATTTTACGCTTTTTACCCAATTTTTCGTGTTAGTCAAAATTACGAAAATGCCCTCAAGATAATATAAACAAGCAAGTGTAATATGGTGCGGAAATTAAAACAACACTTGATTTTTACGTGGAAACCCTCATGGGAAAAACCACGGGCTATGTAAGTAAGCCACACTCGAACCTCGAATCCACTAAATGTGCAAACGATTACAACCTAATCCCGAAAGTAATCACACACCTACCTAATCCCGGTATGAGTGAACCTAGTCCAATTTTGCTTGCGATCTAAGCAACCTAATCTCGGATGCTACACACAAGACTTACTTTCTCTATGAAGAGAATACAACCCTAAGTGAATATATGTGAATATCCAAAATGCAACATAGAGCAAGGGAAACCCTATATGTTTATCTAAGATGAATAATATGCAATTAAGAACAATCCTAGATATCAAAACTAAATGACATGTCAATTAGTTTAGCTAAACAATATTAAGCACAAAACCTAATAAGCTAGCACAATACAACTTCTCAAACATACATCATACTTATCTCAAACTTGTATTCAAAGTATATAAAATAACATACAAGTAATTAATTGAGATTTCTTAGTTAAGAAAGACACAAAATATGTAAGATATTAGTGAAAAACTTACCAAGCAAAGTATGATGAAGAATCCATGCAAGATGACATCTAGAAGATCAAAGATGATGCTAGATGATGATTGATGATCATGAATAAGTGTTTGAGTAATTAAAAATGAGTTCTTAGAATTTTTCTTCTTTTTGAAAAATATCCTAAGTATGAAATCTGAATATGAACTCTCTTCCTTGACCCAAAGACAAAATGGCATACATATAGGGGGCCAAATCAAAGTGAGGTCGTTTAAGTAAGTTTCAAAGAAATGCGCCGATCGGCGGTTTCATTCGGCGGCCAGGCCGCCGAATTCAACCGCTGAATTGCTCCCGATGAAACAGGGGAGAAACGGCGGTTTCGAAACCGTCGAACCAACCGTAGAAACAGGACCGAGAAATAAAACAATCAGGTCTGAAACGATGTTTTTGATCGGTGGCCACTAAACCGCCGATCCACCCGCCGAATTGATCCAGAGACCTCTGGACTCAAACGGTGGTTTCATTCGGTGGCCAGGCCGCCGATCAAACCGCCGTTTCACCAATTTTGGTGAAACCAAGGGAGAAGCCAAGGGCATTCTCCAACGGCGATCTTCGCGCAAAACCAAGCACATTCTAGTGCATGCGCAGACGTTTCCGAACAACAACGGGAAACGAATTACTAGACACATAAACACACAACAACATATAACAAAGAAGTGCAAGTGTGATAAGTGACATGTGAAGAGAATGTACACAAATGCAAGTATGCTAAGTGAGTGTGTGCACTAAATCTCTTCATAGAAAATTAAGCACTAAACATATACCTTTGGAGTGCTTAACACTTGCAAGGGCCTTGAGCTTGAACACATTCCTAAGCTACCCTTACATGATCCCCACATATGGTTTGATCACGAAATAAGCCAATTAAAAACAACGGGAATCCTTACAATATTAATATAATTGATCAGCCCATTAAATAAATAATGTGCAAATTATATTCTTAATATATTAAATGCAATTCTAGATGGACCCATAAATTGGTCCGGTAGAATATATCAAGTGATCCATGCAAGTCCATGTGGATTGGGGATCTTGGCGGGCTATCTAAATTTAAGCTTCAATAGACATAACCTAATCACAATCAACAAATGATTCACTTAGGTCCGATCCATTAATTTTAACTCATTCCACTAAAGAGCTAAAATTGAACTCTTAAATAAAGATAGAATAAGAAGATGTTCCTCATTCATACCCTAGACAATCATGTTGGAGATAGCGTATCCTCGTGATTAATATCAGTAATCGCCAAGAGTTCATAGACTGCCTATAACTCTCCAAGTTACCATATTTACTCATATGATCACGTTTTGAACTTGGATATTTTGACTTGTCCAAAAGCCATGTTTTAAATAGTCACTATCGAAAACTCAATGTTGAGATTTAATATCCAATTACCTCAAAACATCCATATGATGATATTATACTCTCACTTAATAAATATAACCACGATGTCCATATCTATAAATGAAGTCCTCTATCGATTAACAAATGAATATCACCAAACTATCGAGGATAGATTATGCTATATAATCGTACTTATTGATAACTCAAATGATATCACTTGCAACCATAAGTCCATCATTTATCTCAGGATTAAGATAGACTCTCCGATTGTCCTGATAATGAAAAGACTATTATCTATTGACGGTTCTAGATAAAGCTTTTCATTGTGATCCAGTTCAATGCACCCAGTGCACTAGATTCTTTTAATCGAAGACACTCCGATGATTTTAGACTCATCATATCTCATTTGATCCCACTCAAATGCTAGCAAAAGAATTCTACAACTTTAACAAGATAAAGTTGCCCAACCTTTAACTTAAGTTGTGAACATTATTCAAGACTAACTAAAGAATTGTGTCTATCTCATACATATCCAGATGTACGAACAATTCTTCTTTTCTCATAGTCTTTAGACCTTATGATTATTTACTTTGACAATTATAATAATAAACTATAAATGCTATAAGATTTGTTAAATCAGAAATCACTTTATTAATATGAAAAAGATTGTCAATTACAATATTACACTCTTGCTATTGAGCATAATCCTAACACATATGTGTGTGTCTTTGTGTTTGTATATTTCCATATTTTTGTATTTAGACTTGAATATGCTCTATTATGATTCTTTATTGAGTTTCGGTCATTTTGGTTACTCATTCATTTAATTTCGAGTCCAAACGATGTAGCTACGCTACTTTTCGTTCTCATTCGTTAAGTTGAATTCATCGTCGTTTTCCGAGATGATTTCTCAACCATTTTTCAAAGTTGTGTAGCCTTCGTCGTGCGTGAGGGAGTCATGGTTCGTAATCCGAAAATAGATTCAAAATCAGAGTTCAGATGCCCAAGATATGGTTGAAGAACGTGAGGGAGTGTGCGAGAGGAGAGCGTGGCCAAGAGGCCAAGTGGCCCAAGCCGTGTGGGAGCCGTGGGACCCACGGCCAGAGGACCCCTCTAGTGCCGTGTGGCCCACGCGCCCCCCATGGGGTGGGTGTCGTGGCCACTTCTTATTGGCCCGAAAAATCTCTCTCTCTCCTTCTTTTAAATTCCCTCCATTCCCTCCATTTCAATTCTAAGAAGAAAAATTGCAAAAATCCCGTCAGAATTTTTCTCCCAAATTTTCTCACCTTCCAAACACCATAACTTCTTCATACGGAGTCGGAATTGAGTGATTCAAGTTGGAGATTGTTCATAATCGAGTCCTCTACCTTTTCCAAGTGGATAGGAAGCTGTTTGATTGATTTTTCTAGTGGTTCCACTCAGAAAACCGAACCAGCTCGTGAATCCAAGGTAGTGTTCATATCTTTGGGATTTCTTCCTTTTTAACCTTCAATTTGCGTGGGGTTTCTTCTTCTATATGTATGTGTATGTTTGGTGAATGCTATTGAGAAAGATAGCTTGACAATCAATCTTAATCAAAAGTCTAATTAGAGACATATGTGAACTAGTTTCTTAGATTCTAGGTTTTTCACATGCTTGAGAGTTGTATTGTGATTAGATTGATATCTAGGATTATTTGTGAATTGATTGATGTATTTTATGATTGATAATCCTCACGTGTGCTTAGATCCTCTTATTGAACAAATCTAGGATTAACACTTGTGTTTGTGTATTTAGAGACTATTAGGATTTCATTGACTATTCATTATATCCTTGCTCTAAATCTTTGGTTAGAATATTCATTGAATATATTTTTTGATTCTAGCATTTATGTGTATGTTTATGACATCTTGAATATGTGCTTCATGTATATATTTTTATTCAAGTGTTATTTGTATGAATAGAACTAGGAGCTTTTATGTTAAGGTGTTTTTCACATGCTCTAGGTTTAATTCATGTTTTTGGCATCTAGACTATATTACTTGTGTTCTCACATGTTTAAGTCTAGTTGTTCCATAAAATGTCTTGATCACATGTTCTATGTTGAATTGATTGTTTGCATCATTTGCATTCACATGATCACACTAGGAAGTCCTTGTAAAAGGCATGAAGTCTTGACTAGGACAAGGTGTCCGGATAGTCAAGCAAAGAAGTCTTGGTTAGGACGTGAGGTCCGAATAACCAAGCAAGAAGTCATGGCTAGGATCGGGAAAGGTCCGGATAGTCATGCATGGGAGGCTGCCTAGAGGTATGAGTGCTTTGGAAAGGGAGTTGGCTTGTATATTGGTAGGCCTAGGCGTATGGTTAGACATAGACTCCAAAAGAGCGAGGTACACGGTAGGTGTATGCACTCTTAAGGAATTTCTAATCTTCCATCGATGTTGGTTTTGTGTGTTGTCCAATATATGGTGGTTTCGCATCATTGAGGGATTTCATACTTTCCAATAGGGTTGGGTAGACTTAGACTCCACTAGGTTGGGTGAGCTAAAGATTGGTCACTTTGTAGATTCTCTATTTTTACCATCCAATATATATAGTACCCTAATTGTTGTATTTCAACCCGTGGATGTTTCCTCCTTGGAGGTTTTACCACGTTAAAAAAACTCATGTGTCAATTCTTTCTATCTCTCTTTTTGTATATGTTTATGTGTATGTTTCAATCTTGTGGTACAATATTCACTTGTGATATATTTGGAAGCAAGATTGTGTAAAGTGTGATTTGTAATCAATATTCATTTTGATCATTTTTGTATATACAATTCATTTGTGTAAATATAATTCTCTTATTCTTTGATTCTTTTGTATAGATGTATTTAGATTGATATTTGTAAGGATTCCCGTTGTTTTTAATTGGCTTATTTCGTGATCAAACCATATATGGGGATTCTTTGTAAGGGTAGTTTAGATGTTGTTATTAGTGCATTAGGCCCTTTGAAGACCTCATTATTGACAAGCACCAAAGGTAATATTCTAAGTGCTTTCTTGTCTTGAAGAGATAGTTGCACACACTCACAACTCATGCATATGTTTAATCTTTGTATGTTGTGTTTCTTTTTGTTGTGCATAAATGATTATTTACATCTCTTCTTGCCTATTTTTATGATTGCATCTTGTGTTGAAAACATCATAGCATTTAGGCTTTTAGGATGCATCTTGTTTGACTTTGTACCCCTTGCATGATTGCATGTGGGATGCATTTTTTTGGGGCTGTACGCTGGTCCACCAGCGCCGGTCGACCAGCGCCGCTCACCGGCGTAAATCGCCCAGTGGCGCGTCGCTGGTCGTGCACTGGTGTGGACCAGCGCCGGCCACCAGCGCCGATCGCCCAGTATGGCGCCGCTGGACTGGCGCTGGTGGCAGCGCTTGACGTCCAGCGCTCAAGCCAAAATTGGCTTGTGCGCTGGTCCTGCGCTGGTCCTGCGCTGGTCCACCAGCGCAGGTCCACCAGCGCACAGAGTAGTTTTCTGGCGAGTTTTCAAAACGACCTCACTTCACTTATGGCCTCTATATATATGCTAACTTGATTTTAGGTCATCTACAAGAGTTCTTATTTATGCTTCATACTTAGGATATTTTTCAAGAGAAGAAAAATACACAAAGAACTCATTTTTAATTACTCAAACACAATTTCATGATCATCAATCATCATCTAGCATCATCTTAGATCATCTAGATGTCATCTAGCATGGAATCTTCATCATACTTTGCTTGGTAAGCTTTTCACTAATATCTTACATATTTTGTGTTTAATTTATCTAGCAATCTCAATTAATTACTTGATTGTTATTTTGTATGCTCTAGATACAAAATTGAGATTAGTATGATGTATGTTTGAGAAGTTGTATTGTGCTAGCATATTAGGTTTTGTACTTGATATTGATTAGCTTAACTATTTGACATGTCATTTAGTTTTGATATCTAGGATTGTTCTTAATTGCATATTAATCATCTTAGATAAGCATATAGGGTTTCCCTTGCTCTATGTTGCATTTTGGATATTTTCATATATTCACTTAGGGTTGTATTCTCTTCAAGAGAAGCTAAGTCTTGTGTGTAGCAATCGGGATTAGGTTGCTTAGATCGCAAGCAAATTGGACTAGGTTCACTCATACCGGGATTAGGTAGGTGTGTGATTACTTCCGGGATTAGGTTGTAATCGTTTGCACATTTAGTGGATTCGAGGTTCGAGTGTGGCTTACTTACATAGCCCGTGGTTTTTCCCGTGAGGGTTTCCACGTAAAAATTCAAGTGTTAATTTAATTTCCGCACCATATTACACTTGCTTGTTTATATTATCTTGAGGGTAATTTCGTAATTTTGACTAACACGAAAAATTGGGTAAAAAGCGTAAAATCTATTCACCCCCCCTCTAGATAGCTTTATACACACCGTGGTATATTTAGTTTCAATATTTGTATATACATTGAGCATTAATATTAATACATATATCCTTTGTTTTGGTTTTACTATATTTCCTTCATTAGCAAGTTGTAGTAGTTTTACTTAGTGTACTTACATTGTAATATTCAAAGTACAACTTGTGGAATTTGATCTTAATTGAATATCTTGTATATGAGATACATTGTTTGTTGGTATATGTTTTGTAGACTAAGGGTGGTGAATTGAGCATACATGTGTTAATTGTTTTCTTATAACAATCATGTTTAAGGTTAATTTGTATGCTCACCAAGGTTTTGACATAAGTCACGAAAGAGTTTTTAAAACTAGTGTGTCAACTTATTCACCCCCCCCCCCCCCCCCCCAGGTTGTTTAGTATAACCTTGTAGGTATTTTCAAGAACTCATGAGAAATCCCTAAACCATCAAAAAACTCACTAAATTTAGCATTTTCAAATTCCGCCCCATGATCACTCCTAATGCGACATATTTTCTTGATATCAAGACCTTTTTCATTTTGAACTTGATTACAATTTTTTTTGAAGTAATCAAAAGCCTCAGTCTTGTTTCTAAGAAAATAAACCCAAGTAAACCTAGAATAGTCATCAATGCATACAAAAATGTACTTTTTGCCATTGATGCTCTCAGTTTGAATTGGCCCCATTAGGTCCATGTGCACAAGTTCTAAAGGTCTCTTGGTAGCAATATAAGTACTCTTTTTGTGAGGCATTTTGGTTTGTTTATCTAATTGGCAAGGTTCATAAACAACCTCAAGTTTCTTACCAAAATTGGGAAGACCTCTAACAATGCCATGTTTTTCAAGCTTCTTTAAATCTTTAAAATTCATGTGACCCAAACATTGATACCACAAATCAAGCTTGTTGCACTCATGTGTTATGTTGCAAGTTAGAGGATCTATCTCAAGACAATAGCAATTGTCTATAGACCTTTTGACTCTTAGGACAACATTGCCCTTTTTATCAATTATAGTGCACACGTCTTTGTTAAAACTAACTTCTTAAAAAATTTCACACAAGTGAGTAATGCTTATCAATTTAGCTTGTAACCCATCAACATACAAAGTATTGCAAAGTTTAGGCAATCTGGGGATACAAATTGTTCCCTTGCCAAGAACTTGCTTTTTGGTACTATCACTAAAAGTAACCCAACCTCCATCCTTTAAATGAGATTCTCAAATTACTCTTTGTTCCCGGTCATCTTCCTAGAGCAACCACTATCTAGGTACCAAGAATAGGAGGAGTTGGCACGTAAAACATATTGTGCAACTAGACAATTAGGTGTGTCTTTTCTAACCCACACACTCTTCACAACATGCCTCTCACTCTTACCACTAACATGCTTTGACTCAATATTAGATTTTTTAACATGCACCTTGACCTCATTGGTCACATTTTCAAATATATCAAATAAAGCATTATCAACTTTCTTATGTATAATAAAGTGAGGCACAACACAAGATTTAGCAAGCAAGTCATCAACAATATTCTCCACAACATGCTTTTTCAAGGTCTTCCTAGGTCTATTTCTATATCCATACATGGATGATTGCCTAGGTCCATTCAAAGATATATCATGAAAAGCATTATTAAGTTTGCATTTTCAAATATACTCAAAGCACCTAGGTCGAATATGTCCTACCATATTACAATGATGACAAATAGGAATAAATTTGAGAAATTTACTATTTGCATTTGCTTCCAACTCCTTCGGTCTTCTCACAATTTTTCCTCTTTGAAGTGCAACCCTTGATGCTTCACCTCTTGCAATTGAGATTGTTGCTCCTTGACGATGATCTTGTTGAGTTCTTCCATTGAACTTCCTTGTTGATGTAGAGGCACCTCCGGTAGCTTTCATGGCTTTACCTTGAGTGAGTGTACCTACATTTGTTTCAACGCTTGCTTTGACAAAAGTAGATTTGTTAGTAGAAGGGGTTTCCTTCTCATTGATATAACCCAAACCTTTTTTATCACATAGATGCTTTCCACTTTTAATGAGGGTTTCAATCTTGTTAGAACTAGATGACATCTTGTTAATCATCCTACTTGCCTCATCAAGTTTATCACTAAGCATCCTATTTTTAATGGCATATTTTTCTAAGATGTCATCACTTTTCCTAACATTTTCACGTAATTTATTTAGCCATTGTTCATACTTTTTCTCTTGAATTAAGTGCTCACTAAGTTTGGCTTTATGCATGTTTTTAAGCCTTTTAGTATTAACAAGAGAACTATCCCTTTGCTCAATTTCATGCTTCAAGATGCTAAGTCTATCATGTAGGGAAAAATACGGGCACACAGCGGAAGCGAGACTAAAATCGAGTTTAGTATAGTTTAAAATTTTTCCATAATTTGAACCTTAACCCTCTAATTAATTAAAATATAATACTAAAGAATACATACCTTTATCGCATGATCCGATTGACATTGCGTCGATGGTAATCCGTAAGATCTTCCAATCCAATCACGAACGTGAATCACCTAGGAGCGTGGTCTCCCTTCTCTTTGAATTGTGTACCTGAGGATGGATTAACAAAACTTTTTCTTTTTCGTTAGTCACAACAAGTTCCAAGAGACAACAAAGAATGTTCTGGTCACTTTTGAATTCACAATCTTTAGATCGAAACTCGCGTGAACCTTATTCGAAATTGTGCACAAAACCTTTTGATGTAAAAGTAACTAGTGCACTATCAAAATAAGAACAAACTTTTCTCTCTATTCCTCTTGGCCGAAAATCACACTAGTCTAAGAGTTGGATTATGTTTTTCTCTAGTAAAAAAAAAAACTCTCAAGTCCAAGACATTAGGGTTCATTGAATTCCACTTGCCTCATATTTATATAGTGCACCGAATTCTTGCCTATTAAAAAATATTGTGCACCGAATTCTGATTGCCATATAAACATATATATATTGGCGACCAATTCTATATGCCATATAAATAATATATATCTCAAACATATAGACTACACATTCTACATGCCACCTATGATATATATATATATATATATATGTTGCCGAAAATTGCTTTCCACCTATAATATATATTAGTGGCCGAAATCTTCTACCCAAATAGGATTTATGTCTTTTGACCTAAATCCTAACCCTAGGCAGATTTCTTTATAATTCCAAACCCTAATCCAACTCTTTAGTGTTTTTATGACTATATTAAAGACTTTCCAATTTGACTAGATAAATAAATCCCTTATTTATCTACTTACCAAATAAAGTCTTTTATATTTATTATACTACCACAATAGTATACTACTAAGAAACATATTTCCTAGTCAAAAAAAGATTTTGATTTTTTAATTAAATAATTAATTAATCAATTAATTAATTTCCATTTAATCAAATAATAAAAATAAAATAATATCATATCATATATATATCTCGGCCATGTGCCATATATATTAATATATCTATATATTGTTTTTCTATTTTATTAAATCCATTGGACTTTAATAAAAGGCCCATATGTGAACTGAGCCTATTCTTACTAAAAGAAACAAGTCCACATGCCTTAATACAATTCTAGATGGACCCATAAATTAGTCCGGTAGAATATATCAAGTGATTCATGCAAGTCCGTGTGGATTGGGGATCTTGGCGGGCCTATTTAAATTTAAGCTCCAATAGACATAACCCAATCACAATCAACAAATGATTCACTTAGGTTCAATCTATTAATTTTAGTTCATTCCACTAAAGCACTAAAATTGCACTCTTAAATAAAGATGGAATAAGTGAATGATTCTCATTCATACCCTAGACAATCTTATAGGAGATAGTGAATCCTCGTGAAGAATATCAGTAATTGCCAAGAGCTCATAGACCGCCTATAGCTCTCCAAGTTACCATATTTACTCATATGACCCCACTTTGAACTTAGATATATATTATGACTTGTCTAGAAGTCATCTTTCAATAGTCACTATTGAAAACTCAACGTTAAGATTTAATATCCAAAACCTCAAAACATCCATATGATGATATTCTACTCACATTTAATAAATGGAGCCACGATGTCCATATTTATAAATGAAGTCCTCTATCGATTAACAAATTAATATCACCAAACTATCAAGGATAGACTATGCTATATAATCGTACTCATTAATAACTTAAATGATACCACTTGCAACCATAAGTCCATCATTTATCTCAGGATTAAGATAGACTCTCCGATTGTCCTGATAATGAAAAGACTATTATCTATTGACGGTTCTAGATAAAGTATTTCATTGTGATCCAGTTTAATGCACCCAATGCACTAGATTCTTTTACTTGAAGACCCTCCGATGATTTTAGACTCATCATAACACATTTGATCCCACTCAAATGCTAGTAAAAGAATTCTACAAGTTTAACAAGATAAAGGTGCCCAACCTTTAACTTAAGTTATGAACATTATTCAAGACTAACTAAAGAATTGTGTCTACCTCGTACATATCCAGATGTACGAACAATTCTTCTTTTCTCATAGTCTTTTGACCTTATGATTATTTACTTTTGACAATTATAATATTCAATCTATAAATGCTATAAGATTTGTTTAAATCAGAAATCACTTTATTAATATGAAAAGATTGTCAAAAACAATATTACACTCTTGCTATTGAGCATAATCCTAACATATCATTGCTATCTTTTAAGTTCATTTCAAGACTTAGGATCTTGTCTTTAAGATCATTGAAATCTTTTGAGCCAAGTCCATGATTCTCTAGCTTCTTGTTGAGGGACACATTGACTTTAGATAAATGTTGTAAGGTTCATGATTTGTATTGGCTTGATTCCATTGCAAAACATTTCATATTTGTATTAGTTGTTGCTTAGTATATTCTTTGAAGAAAGAAAGCTTAAAAGGTGAAGAGCAACGTCTAGTGCAAAAGTCGTCTTCAAGAGGTGAAAATCGTCAAAGGTATATCTTGACTCCTATCCTTTTGCAAGGCGTTAGCGCACACACACACAATTCATACATGTGTATCCCTGCATTGTGGTTCAAATATTTGGTATAACACATTCACATATCTCATAGTATGCTCATGCATTGATCTTGTATAGACAAACATTGTAGAATTGCATGCTTTGTGACTATCTCTTTGATATGACATGCTTGTGTGAATATGTATTTATTTGTTTGTGTATTTTGTGTTTTGGACGTGAACATGTTCTTATTTGATGCCTTATTGAGTTCCGGTCGTTTCAGTTACTTATTCATAAGGTTTCGAGTCCAAACGATGTAGCTACGCTACTTTTCGTTCTCATTTGTTGAGTTGACTTCATCATCGTTTTCTGAGATGATTTCTCAACCATTTTTCAAAGTTGTGTAGTCATCGTCGTGCGTGAGGGAGTCACGGTTCATAATCCGAAAATGGATTCAAAATCAGAGTTCGGATGCCCAAGTTACGGCTAAATAACATGAGTGCGCAAGAGAGGTAAGAGTGGCCAAGAGGCCACGTGTGCCACGCCGTGGGCCCCACGGCCAGAGACCCTCTCTGGCCCCGTGAGGCCCACGCGCCCCCCACGGGGTGGGTGACGTTGCCCTTGCTGATTGGCCCAAAAATCTCTTCTCTCTCTTCTTTTTAAACACTTCTCCTTCCCTCCACATGGGTTAAAGATTTTGAAGAACACTTTGAACATTTTCTGCAGAATTTCTTCACAATTTTAGTTTTAGTATTTTGATCATAACTTTCTCATACGAACTTGAAATCGATTGATTCAAAAGCCAAAATTGTTGGTCTTGATGAGACCTATAAACCCCAAGCATTTCTAGAGGCAGGTGACTTCGCCATTCTTCCCAGTTGACTGATCTTCAGTACGTGGTCAAGGTTGCTTTGTTCAACTTCTTCTTTTTCATTTCATCTTTGATCATCTCTTTGATTCTTACTATTTGATTGATGAAATATGTTGAGAAGAATGTTAGATCATATGCTAGGGGTGTTTGATCATTTGTCAATTGAGTTTTTAGCTTTGTGATTTCTCTTGAACATATATGTGCTAAACTTGATTTTGTTTGAAATTGATTCTAGAAAATTTACATATGATGTGTCTCATATTATTTTCTAGGTTTTATTTCATGATCTAAGAACTAGGTTTTTAAGTGTGATATATTGAATATTCATTACCTTATTCTTATTGATTTATGATCGCGCTATGAATGTTCACATTTAGCGCCCCTAATTCCTACCTTTTGTGTTCGTATTCGAGCACTTTTGTGTGCATAACGTGTGTTTTTGTTAAGTTCAGGTAATTTGGCCAGTCAGGAAGGTTTTTGCATCAAAGTGGTTAAAAGAGGATCAAAACCATGAGAAGAAGACACGGCTGGACATAAGCCGCCATCCAGGGAGCTTGAAGTCACCAGAAATTATGGCGAGTTCATGAGGCGGGAATATGCCAGCCTTCCCGAAGGTTTGAAGTCGCCAGAGAACAAAGCGAGTTCGCGCGGCGGGTTCATGCGGCGGGAAATTAGCCGCCTATATCTTTTCTAAAGCCAAGGCGAGTTCGTGACGGCGAGAAAGAAGGCGCCCAGAAACTCACCGAGGGCACGGCGTGTTCGTGCGGCGGGTTTGAACCTGCAGACTAAACCCGCCCAAGGCATGTCCAAAGGCCAATTTGGCATTTCTTGCCTCATTTGAAGAAAAATATATATATACTTCTCTCTCCTACTGAACAAAGGGTGACAAAAATAGTATAGAATAGTTCTTAGTAGTTTTTGAGTAGTTTATCATAGAATAGATTAGTGATTCAAGTAGTTCATCACTTGTAATCTTTGTAGCTAGAAGGTATTGATCTTAGTAATTGTTAGGATTATGCTCAATAGCAAGAGTGTAATATTGTAATTAACAATTTTTTTTCATATTAATAAAGTGATTTCTGGTTTAACAAATATTATAGCATTTATAGTTTAATATTATAATTGTCAAAGTAAATAATCATAAAGTCTAAAGACTATGAGAAAAGAAGAATTGTTCATACATCTGGATATGTATGAGGTAGACACAATTCTTTAGTTAGTCTTGAATAATGTTCACAACTTAAGTTAAAGGTTGGGCACCTTTATCTTGTTAAAGTTGTAGAATTCTTTTGCTAGCATTTGAGTGGGATCAAATGAGATATGATGAGTCTAAAATCATCGGAGTGTCTTCGAGTAAAAGAATCTAGTGCACTGGGTGCATTGAACTGGATCACAATGAAAAGCTTTATCTAGAACCATCAATAGATAATAGTCTTTTCATTATCAGGACAATCAGAGAGTCTATCTTAATCCTGAGATAAATGATGGACTTATGGTTGCAAGTGATATCATTTGAGTTATCAATGAGCACGATTATATAGCATAGTATATCCTCGATAGTTTGGTGATATTCATTTGTTAATCGATAGAGGACTTCATTTATAGATATGGACATCGTGGCTCCATTTATTAAATGAGAGTATAATATCATCATATGGATGTTTTGAGGTAATTGGATATTAAATCTCAACGTTGAGTTTTTGATAGTGACTATTGAAAACATGACTTCTGGACAAGTCAAAATATCCAAGTTCAAAACGTGGTCATATGAGTAAATATGGTAACTTGGAGAGTTATAGGCGGTCTATGAACTCTTGGCGATTACTGATATTAATCACGAGGATACATTATCTCCAACATGATTGTCTAGGGTATGAATGAGGAACATTTTCTTATTCTATCTTTATTTAAGAGTTCAATTTTAGCTCTTTAGTGGAATGAGTTAAAATTAATGGATCAGACCTAAGTCAATCATTTGTTGATTGTGATTAGGTTATGTCTATTGAAGCTTAAATTTAGATAGCCCGCCAAGATCCCCAATCCACACGGACTTGCATGGATCACTTGATATATTCTATCCGACCAATTTATGGGTCCATCTAGAATTGCATTTAATATATTAAGAATATAATTTGCACATTATTTATTTAATGGGCTGCTTAATTATATTAATATATTAATGAAAGGCATGTGGGCTTGTTTCTTTTAGTAAGAATGGGTCTGGTTCACATGTGGGTGTAGGGAAAAATACAGTAGTACACGCAGTGGAAGCGAGACTAAAAATAGATTTAGTAACTTTTAAAAATTTTCCTTTTTATGAACCTTAAACCCTTTAATCAATTAAACATATATATTATCTAACAAAAGAAGAATACCTTTTGTCGCGTGATCCGATTGACTTACGTCGATGGTAATCCGTAAGATCTTCAATCCTAGCACGAACGTGGATCACCTAGGAGCGTGGTCTCCCTTTTCTTTGAATTGCAAACCTGTGAATGGACAAACAAACTTTTCTTTTCTTTGTTAGTCACAAAAACAATCAAAAGAAGACTAAAATTATTCCGGTCACTTTTGAGTTCTCAATCTAATGATCAAAACTCGCGTGAACCTAAATCGATGTTGTACACACAAGCTTATTGATGAACAAGCAAATAGTATACCATCAAAGAATAATTTATTCACTCTTTTATGTTTTTAGTAGAATAAAAATAATGCTCTCTATGAATTAAGAAGAAGAAGAAAAATTGTCTCTCAAGCACCAAGCATTTGGTGGCCGAAATCTATACATGTGAATATATAGGTGGCCGAATGTTTTCTCTCGTCCTCTTTCCTATTAGGGTTGCCGAATTCTTGCTCTCTTTTTCTCTTAGGGTTGCCGCAAATCACACTCCTAAAAGGAGTTTGTGTTGCACCCTAATTTGCATAAAAGAATAGACTTCAAACCCTAATTCAATTCATAAATATTTTATTCTTTTATTTGACTAAATAAAAAGACTTCTTATTTGATTAAATAAATAAAATTAATTATTTATTTTCTTATCAAATAAGTCTTTTACTTTTAGTAAACTACTACCAATAGTATTACTCTAGGAAATATATTTCCTGATCAGAAAAGATTTGTTTCTTAATTAAACAATTAATTAATAAATTAATTAATTCTTATTTAATTAAAACAATGAAACAAAATAATATATTAGGTTAAAAGCACCTTGCCGCCCCACTTAAAATAATTGGGCCAAATATTATTTTCTTATTTCATTTAATCCATTGGACTTTAAATAAAAAGCCCACATGTGAACCAGACCCATTCTTACTAAAAGAAACAAGCCCACATGCCTTTCATTAATATATTAATATAATTGAGCAGCCCATTACATAAATAATGTGCAAATTATATTCTTAATATATTAAATGCAATTCTAGATGGACCCTTAAATTGGTCCGGTAGAATATATCAAGTGATCCATGCAAGTCCGTGTGGATTGGGGATCTTGGCGGGCTATCTAAATTTAAGCTTCAATAGACATAACCTAATCACAATCAACAAATGATTCACTTAGGTCCGATCCATTAATTTTAACTCATTCCACTAAAGAGCTAAAATTGAACTCTTAAATAAAGACAGAAAAGGAAGATGCTCCTCATTCATACCCTAGACAATCATATTGGAGATAGTGTATCCTCGTGATTAATATCAGTAATCGCCAAGAGTTCATAGACCGCCTATAACTCTCCAAGTTACCATATTTACTCATATGACCACGTTTTGAACTTGGATATTTTGACTTGTCCAGAAGCCATGTTTTCAATAAACACTATCGAAAACTCAACGTTGAGATTTAATATCCAATTACCTCAAAACATCCATATGATGATATTAAACTCTCATTTAATAAATGGAGCCACGATGTCCATATCTATAAATGAAGTCCTCTATCGATTAACAAATGAATATCACCAAACTATCGAGGATAGACTATGCGATATAATCGTACTCATTGATAACTCAAATGATATCACTTGCAACCATAAGTCCATCATTTATCTCAGGATTAAGATAGACTCTCTGATTGTCCTGATAATGAAAAGACTATTATCTATTGACGGTTCTAGATAAAGCTTTTCATTGTGATCCAGTTCAATGCACCCAGTGCACTAGATCCTTTTGCTCGAAGACACTCTGATGATTTTAGACTCATCATATCTCATTTGATCCCACTCAATGCTAGCAAACAAATTCTACAACTTTAACAAGATAAAGGTGCCCAACCTTTAACTTAAGTTGTGAACATTATTCAAGACTAACTAAAGAATTGTGTCTACCACATACATATCCAGATGTACGAACAATTCTTCTTTTCTCATAGTCTTTAGACCTTATGATTATTTACTTTGACAATTATAATATTAAACTATAAATGCTATACGATTTGTTAAACCAGAAATCACTTTATTAATATGAAAAAGATTGTTAATTACAACATTACACTCTTGCTATTGAGCATAATCCTAACAGTGGGCTTTTTATTTAAAGTCCAATGGATTAAATGAAATAAGAAAATAATATATGGCCCATTTTATACATGTGGAGCGGCAAGGTTAAAATATTAGCCAAATATATTATTTTGTTTCATTGTTTAATTAAATAAGAATTAATTAATTAATTAATTAATTGTTTAATTAAGAAACAAATCTTTTTCTGATCAGGAAAATATTTCTTAGAGTTATACTATTGGTAGTAGTATACTAAAAGTAAAAGACTTATTTGGTAAGAAAATAAATAATAAGTTTTATTTATTTAATCAAATAGGAAAGTCTTTTATTAAGTCAATAAAAGAATAAAAATACATATGAGTTGAATTAGGGTTAGGAGTCTAATTACATGTGAATTAGGGTACAACACAAATCCTTTTTGTAGAGGAATTTCGGCAACCCTAATTGGACTACATGTAGATTTCGGCCAACCCTAAAGGAAGAGGAGAAGAAATTTCGGACCACCCTATATAACACATGTTATAGGGTTCGGCCACCCAGGTTGTTCACTAAATCAATTTTCTTCTTCTTCTAAACTCATAGACAAGTGTTTTGAATATGCTACCAAGACAAAAAAAAAGAGAGAAGAGATTATTCTTTTGATGGTACACTAATTGCTTGTTCATCAATAAGCTTGTGTGTACAACATCGAATTAGGTTCACGCGAGTTTCGATCATTAGATTGAGAACTCAAAAGTGACCGGAATAATCTTTGTATTCTTTTGATTGTTTTGTGACTAACAAAAGAAAAAGAAAAGTTTTTTTGTCCATTCTCAGGTTTGCAATTCAAAGAAAAGGGAGACCACGCTCCTAGGTGATTCACGTTCGTGCTAGGATTGAAGATCTTGCGGATTACCATCGACGTAAGTCAATCGGATCACGCGACAAAAGGTATTCTACTTTTGTTACTTGATATGTATAGTTAATTAATTAAAGGGTTTAAGGTTTATAAAAAGGAAAAATTTTAAAACATACTAAATCTATTTTTAGTCTCGCTTCCGCTACGTGTATTACGGTATTTTGCCCTACAATAGTAAGTGCCTTGCTCATCAATCTTCTGAAGGTTATTTGTGATCATTTGGTTTGTATTGCTGTGGAGAAAGGAGAGGTCGGCCTTGATTCTTCGAGGGTAGTATTTCTTCCTTTTGTTCATTCATATGCAATATTTAATGATTATGTGTAACTAAACACTTTGTTGGGGAATTTAAGAAAGTATTGATGTAATCACTTGTTACTACTCTTTCTTATATGCATCACTTGTGTTTGTATGCTTGAATTGATTAAATCATGCCATATATCTCATAAATCTTAGAAGCATGGAGTTGGTTATTGTATGGTGATGAAATACTAAGTTCATAATGTTTGAATTAAGTATGGTTAGTTAAAAACTCCTGAATTAGAATGTGTTGTTCATACAAAATCCTAAGAATACATTCTATCAATTTAGTTCCACAACTTACATTCCTTGATGATTAATCTGAACCTCATATGAGTTATTAAGTGGATGGTTGAGTGTGCCAATTGTATAAATGGAACTACGCGAGTGACTTGCTCTTTGTTGCATGAAGGTGGTTATTTGTGGTACATCATTACTGATTTCATACATTCCCTAGCATCTTAGCTTATCAATTATAATCTTTTATCATCACATTAGTTTAATTCCTTAAAACGCTCACTAATTCTAGCATTTACCAGTTACTTGATTTCCCTGTGGATCGATACCCTTACTTTGTACACTATACTAGCATAACGACTTGTACGATTGCAAAGGGTGAAATACTTGCGCGTTCAGTAATATAACCGTGGTAATTTAGAACATATTATAGTGTAATTAGAGACCCGGTTAGGACGCGTCAATTTACATGTCTTGATTTCTAGATAATTTTGTGATTGTGTGTTGAAAGCTTATTCTAGATTATCATTGAACATGTACATTTAGCTTGATTGATCATCTAGCTTAATTTGATTGTGTTTGCATCATTTGCATCACGTAGATCATAGCCTTGCATTAGGTTGAAGTCTCTAGCAAAGTGAGTGAAGCTTTGTGGATAGAGCAAGGAAGTCTTGATTAGAGTCGGGAGGACTCAGATAATCAAGCAAGGGAGACTTGTCTAGGGTCCGGAAGATCCGGATAGGTAAGCAAGAAATCTTCCTAGAGACGTGAGCGTCTTGGATAGGAAGTTGTTTTCTAGAGGTGTAGGATACATCTCGGATAGGAAGTAGGCTTGGTGATTCACTAGCCCGAGGGTAGATTAGGAGTTGATAGCTTGAGCGGATATCATGAGTTGATAGCTTGAGTGTGTAAGTCCTTTTTCACATAGTGGATTGCTTTGCCGGTGGTTGTGGTATCAACCCGTGGATGTTTCCTCTTTGAGGTTTTACCACGTAAAAACACTTGTGTTCATTTTTGCTTTTACTTTTCTTTATCTTCCATATCTTACATTGATTGCATATCTTGTAAATTGATTAACTCTTGTATTATTGAAATCAATTCATTTGCTAAATCTAATCAAGTGTGCATTTGCTTTGTTATATTCCGCATCATTTTTAATATTGGAACAATTTGAGTAAATACCTATTCACCCCCCTCCCCCCGTCTAGGTATATTTTACACTACTACTTAAGGGAAATTTCATTTGGTATCAGAGCGGGTGTCTAGACGCACTTAGATAGATCCTTTCTTTGTAGTGTTTTGTGTTTTTGTTTGTGATAATCATGATTAAGGAAGTGTGTTCCTATGTGGCTTCTTTTGTTGAACATATTGACTTAGATGAGAAAAAGATCGATGATCTTACTTTTGAAAATGAACGTTTATCCAAAGTCAATATGTCCCTCAACAAGAAGCTAGAGAATCATGCTCTTGGCTCAAAAGAATTCAATGAACTTAAAGACAAGATCCTAAGTCTAGAATTGAATCTAAATGATAGCAATAATAGACTTGGTATCTTGAAGCAAGAAATTGAGCAAAGAGATTGTTCTCTTGTTAATGCTAAGAAACTTGAAAATGTGCTTAAATCCAAACTTAATGAGCATTTAAATCAAGAGAAAAGTATGAACAATAGCTTGATAAATCACATAAAGATGTTATGTTTAGTGATGACATAGCGAAAAAATATGCCATTGAAATTAGGATGCTTCGTGAGAAACTTGATAAGGCTAATGAAGTGATTAGCAAGATGTCATCTAGTTCTAACAAAATTAAAACCCTCATTAAAAGTGGAAAGCATCCATGTGACAAAAGAGGTTTGGGTTATATCAATGAGAAGGAGACTCCTTCATCTAACAAATCTACTTTTGTCAAAGCAAGCATTGAATCAAATGTAGGTACACTCTCTCAAGGTAAAGCTATGAAAGCTACCGAAGGTGCCTCTTCATCATCAAGGATGTTCAATGGAAGAACTCAACAACATAAGCATCAAGAAGCAACAACCTCAAATGCAAGAGGTGGAGCATCAAGGGTTGCACTTCAAAGAGGAAAAATTATGAGAAGTCCAAAGGAGTTGGAAGCAAATGCAAATGGTAAATTTCTCAAATTTATTCCTATTTGTCATCATTGTAATATGATAGGACATATTCAACCTAGATGCTTTGAGTATATTCAGAAATGCAAACTTGATAATGCTTTTCATGATATGTCTTTGAATGGACCTAGGCAATCATCCATGTATGGATATAGAAATAGACCTAGGAAGACCTTGGAAAAGCATGTTGTGGAAAAAGTTGTTGATGACTTGCTTGCTAAATCTTGTGTTGTGCCTCACTCTACTATGCATAAGAAAGTTGATAATGCTTTGTTTGATATTTTTGAAAATGTGACCAATGAGGTCAAGGTGCATGTTAAAAAGCCTAACATTGAGTCAAAGCATGTTAGACGTAAGAGTGAGAGGCATGTTGTGAAAAATGTGTGGATTAGAAAAAACACATCTAAATGTCATGTTGCACAATATGCTTTATGTGCCAACTCCTATTCTTGGTACCTAGATAGCGGTTGCTCTAGGAACATGATTGGGAACAAAGAGTTCTTTAAGAATCTTGTTTTAAAGGATGGAGGTTGGGTTACTTTTGGTGACAGTACCTGTTGTATGTATAATTCCGCCAAGCAGACACGTTATTAAGGGAGTCAATAAATGCTAAAAAAAGGTTGCCACGTCACTCGTTGACCAGGTCAAAGGAAAAAACGTGGACCAGTCAGTATGTCAGTCTTAAATCAACAAGTCAAGGGTGTAGTCGCCAGAGCCAAGATATGTACTCGCCAAAGTCAGAAACATGGTCGTCGAAGGGTAATACCTAGAAGCGGGGGTGTTTGCTGAATCAGCGTACTAGGCACGAACCGACTCGGCGAAAATACAAGAAATCCTAACTCGAAGCAATGTGGGATTCCCAATATGAGTCCAAGAGGGAATCCTACTACCAAAACGGTGAAGACCAAAGGGAAAACCCTAATTATTATGTATAAATATAACCACCTATCCCACGAGGAAGGGGTTTGAAAACCTAAAGAGAAAAGAGCAATTGTATGAGAGATCTAAGTGTGTAACAAAGCAATAAGCTAGTATTTTTTTCTGCCCTCTGGGGCACCGTGGTTTTTTCCCATTCAAGGGTTTTCCACGTAAAATCTGTCTCTTGTATGCATTGATTATTCTTTCGTTTTACGTTGAATTGATATAATTGTTGAGTGTGTGGCAATCCAAATTTCACCATCAACAATTGGCGCTAGAATGAGAGGGATTCTTTGAACAATAACTTCGAGGAACCCTTACGAATTGAAAAATATGAACAACGATAGTGACAAAGATGGTAACTCCAGCGGGGATCTAACTGTTGAACCAACTGCGCCGACAGGAGATAGGGCGGTGACGATCTGGGAACAATCGGCAGCAACGCCAGGAACTAGGGCAGCCGACCCTGGGGTTCTGCAACACTTCCAAACGGCGTTAGTAAACTTAATCAGCGGGCTAGCAAAATAGGGTTTTCGCTTCCCATAGGATTGGGAGTTTCTTCTCCCTATGAGTTAACCACTCTTGGAATCCAGCCGCCCGGAAGACTACGGTCGGAAGTTCACATTGCAACCCTTGATGCTCAAGCAAGATAATCCACTGAAAAGAATCCCTAGGACCACCGTAAGGATTTCGAAGGGAGAAAACAAAGGAAGGGAGAATGTGTGATGAATGAAGAATCTAGGGAGGAGTGAGACCAGATACGGACACATGGGGTCAATTCCAGTGACACATACCAAAGGAACCGGCGGAGACACCGTTCTATCTCTTCTGAAGATAAGAGTCCTCGTCCACGAAGGGAATTACGATCCAAAAGAGCACGGCGGAGAAGATTCGAGAGCACAGAAGATCGAAGGAGCCCGGATGATAGAGGCAATTAGGGGAGAATGACAATCAAGAGTAGACTTGATCCAGCAGGGAGAGCCAACTAGTCAGCGAGATGTCACCCTACAAGAGCTATCAAGAAAGGTTTCAGCGATGGCACGAAGGTATGGTCGCAACGTATCTTCGGATGATGAGTCAGATAGCCCATTTGTTGAAAATATTGCTCGCACCCAATTTCCAGACAGATTCAGAATGCCAACCATTGAGCAGTATAAGGAGAACAGGGATCCGAAAGAGCATGTTCGCTGATTCCGTAATATTATGGCCTAGTATTCATCCAATGACGGGCTGTTGTGCCTCACCTTCCCGTAAACATTCGGCAACCTCGCCTCCAGGTGGTTTGGAAGACTTTTACCCAGAAGCATAAGCAGTTTCTCAAACCTCAGCAAAGCATTCATAAGGCAATTCATGGGGAGTGTGCAGAGAAGAAAATCACTTGCTCATTTATCAAACTTGAAGCAGGAGCGCAATGAGTCGATCAAGAAGTACCTAGCAAGATTCGGGAAGGAGGTTGCTCAAATTGAGGACGCCAGTGATGTAGCTGTTATCGCCGCTTTCACCAATGGGTTACAAAGTGGGAGATTATCCTTTGACCTGCGAAGAGATAGACCGAAAACTTATGAGGAGATGATGGAAATAGTTGGCGACTATGCATGGGCAGAAGAAGAAGAAGAAGTAGCGTAAGGGGGTAGCTACGTATATGGACACAAGCCTGACTCAAAATCAGAACATAAGGATGACAAGAAGACGCAGTCACGCGACCGCTAGAGAGAGAGAGAGGGCCAAAAGGGATATCCAAGGGAAAGCAGGGGAAACATGTTAGGATTATGCTCAATAGCAAGAGTGTAATGTTGTAATTAACAATCTTTTTCATATTAATAAAGTGATTTCTGGTTTAACAAATCGTATAGCATTTATAGTTTAATATTATAATTGTCAAAGTAAATAATCATAAGGTCTAAGGACTATGGGAAAAGAAGAATTGTTCGTACATCTGGATATGTATGTGGTAGACACAATTCTTTAGTTAGTCTTGAATAATGTTCACAACTTAAGTTAAAGGTTGGGCACCTTTATCTTGTTAAAGTTGTAGAATTCTTTTGCTAGCATTTGAGTGGGATCAAATGAGATATGATGAGTCTAAAATCATCGGAGTGTCTTCGAGCAAAAGGATCTAGTGCACTGGGTGCATTGAACTGGATCACAATGAAATACTTTATCTATAACCGTCAGTAGATAAAAGTCTTTTCATTATCAGGACAATCGGAGAGTCTATCTTAATCCTGAGATAAATGATGGACTTATGGTTGCAAGTGATATCATTTGAGTTATCAATGAGTACGATTATATCGCATAGTCTATCCTCGATAGTTTGGTGATATTCATGTGTTAATCGATAGAGGACTTCATTTATAGATATGGACATCGTGGCTCCATTTAATTAAATGAGAGTATAATATCATCATATGGATGTTTTGAGGTAATTGGATATTAAATCTCAACGTTGAGTTTTCGATAGTGTCTATTGAAAACATGGCTTCTGGACAAGTCAAAATATCCAAGTTCAAAACATGGTCATATGAGTAAATATGGTAACTTGGAGAGTTATAGGCGGTCTATGAACTCTTGGCGATTACTGATATTAATCACGAGGATACACTATCTCCTATATGATTGTCTAGGGTATGAATGAGGAGCATCTTCCTTTTCTATCTTTATTTAAGAGTTCAGTTTTAGCTCTTTAGTGGAATGAGTTAAAATTAATGGATCGGACCTAAGTGAATCATTTGTTGATTGTGATTATATGTCTATTGAAGCTTAAATTTAGATGGCCCGCTAAGATCCCCAATCCACACGGACTTGCATGGATCACTTGATATATTCTACCGGACCAATTTAAGGGTCCATCTAGAATTGCATTTAATATATTAAGAATATAATTTGCACATTATTTTAGTAATGGGCTGCTCAATTATATTAATATATTAATGAAAGACATGTGCGCTTGTTTCTTTTAGTAAGAATGGGTCTGGTTCACATGTGGGCTTTTTATTTAAAGTCCAATGGATTAAATGAAATAAGAAAATAATATTTTGGCCCATTTACTCTAAGTGGGGCGGCAAGGGTTATTTTTAACCTAATATATTATTTTGTTTCATTGTTTTAATTAAATAAGAATTAATTAATTTATTAATTAATTGTTTAGTTAAAGAAACAAATCTTTTCTAATCAGGAAATTATTTCCTAAAAGTAAAAGTAAAAGACTTGTTTGATAAGGAAATAAATAATTAGTTTTATTTATTTAATCAAATAAGAAGTCTTTTTATTTAGTCAAAATAAAAGAATAAAATATCTATGAGTTGGATTAGGGTTTGATGTCTTAAAAACTAGATGGAAATTAGGGTGCAACATAAGCCTATGGTGGGCATGTGTTTGTGGCAACCCTAGTTATTTCTAGGTTAGGATTTCGGCAACCCTAATAATAAAAGAAAAGAAGAACCAAACTTAGGCCACCTATATATTGACAAGTATAGAATTCGGCCACCATATGTGTTCTTGATACAAATTTCTTCTTCTTCTCAATTCATAGAAAGTTTTTTATTCTACTAAAACAAAAAGGAGTGTTAGATTATTCTTTGATAGTATACTATTTGCTTATTCATCAATAAGCTTGTGTATACGATATCGATCTAGGTTCACGCGAGTTTTGATCATTAGATTGAGAACTCAAAAGTGACCGGAATAATCTTTGTCATTCTTTTGATTGTTTTTGTGACTAACAAAGAAAAGAAAAGTTTGTTTTGTCCATTCACAGGTTTGCAATTCAAAGAAAAGGGAGACCACGCTCCTAGGTGATCCACGTTCGTGCTAGGATTGAAGATCTTGCGGATTACCATCGACGTAAGTCAATCGGATCACGCGACAAAAGGTATTCTACTTTTTGTTATTGTATATGTATGTTTAATTAAAGGGTTTAAGGTTCATAAAGGAAAAAATTTTAAAAGTCACTAAATCTATTTTTTTAGTCTCGCTTCCGCTGCGTGCACTTCTTTGGTATTTTTCCCTACAAAACACTCGAGCCAATAGGTTTCGAGGAAGGTACAACCATTACACCCCTTTAACTGGCGATCAGGAGGAAATACTTTCTGTGGTAGAAGACAAAGAACTCGTCAAATACCCTCGGCAGCAATCAGTAAATGCCAGGAGAGATACAACTAAATACTGCCGATTTCACAAAGATCATAGGCATGAAACTTCAAAATGTTTCCAGCTGCGTGATCATATTGAGAGCTTGATCAGAGATGGGCACCTGAAGGATTTTGCTTTGAAAAGGGACAAGCACTGTGGTCGCCAGGATAGCCGCCAAGGAAACGAGCAGGAAAGGAAAAGTCCAAGGAGAAACAGCCCTAACGCCACTATAAACACCATTTTTGGCGGGCCCCATACTGGGAGAAGCAATCGAGAAAGGATGTCAGAAGTCCGAGAAGTAATGTATGAAAGCAGAAGCATGGAGATTAATTCTGTGCAAAGAAACCCCAAGAAAGGAAGAGAAGGACATGACCCCATAACGTTTACAGTAGAAGACTCAGACGGAATTGATGTAAAGCCTAATGATGCAATCGTAGTGGGGGTTCGAATAGCCCACATGAATGTCCTTCGGGTAATGATTGACAACGGGAGTTCAACTGATATTTTAAGTGCCAAGGTATACGATGAGTTACGGCTGGACAGAAAAGATCTAGAACCCTTCCATGTGCCATTGAAAGGTTTCGGGGGCGCAGAAGTGAGATCATTGGGAACTGTGAAGCTACCGGTGAGGTTTGGTACAGCACCATGCTGGCGAACAATCCTGCTGGACTTTGTTCTAGTCGACATCCATAATTGGCCGTATAATGCTTTGCTTGGCCGATCGTTTCTTAACAAAGCTCGAGCCATCACTTCAACCCACGCGTTGAAAATAAAGTTCCCTACAGAATTTGGGTCACAGGAGATGGCTCGCCGCGCCAACTTATCAATCTTCAAAGATAAGGCAAGGATGGAGACCTAAAGCATATTCGAGGTAAACAAGGAAGTGCAGGAAGAAAATCCAGAAACCTTTGAATTGGACCCAAGGGACAAAACGAGCAGAGAAAAGGAAGAGCCAACTGAGTCGATTGTTTTAAACAAAACAGAACAGGATAAAACAGTCAAGATCGGATCAAGGCTGACTGAACGCGTTAAGAGAGATGTGACAAACTTGTTGAAAGAGTACAAGGAGATTTTCGCTTGGAGCCATGAAGACATGCCGGGGATTGAACGAAGCGTAATTTCACACAACCTGGCTATAAACGAAAAATGCAAACCAGTAGTGCAAAAAAGGAGAAGCTTTAACCCAGAGAGAAGTTCAGTAATAAAAGAGGAGGTGTCCAAGTTACTCGCTGCAGGATCAATCAGAGAGGCTAAGTACCCAGAATGGGTGGCGAATGTAGTTCTAGTGAAAAAGAAGAACAGCCAATGGAGGATGTGCGTCGACTTCACCGATCTGAATAAGGCTTGCCCCAAGGTAGCTTCCCTATAAGGTTCATGATTTGTATTGGCTTGATTCCATTACAAAACACTTTATATTTGTATTAGTTGTTGCTTAGGATATTCTTTGAAGAAAGCAAGCTTAAAAGGTGAAGAGCAACGTCTAGTGCAAAAGTCGTCTTCAATAGGTGAAAAGCGACAAAGGTATATCTTGACTCCTATCCTCTTGCAAGGCGTTAGCGCACACACACACAATTCATACATGTGTGTCCTGCATCGTGGTTCAAACATTTGGTATAACACATTCACACATCTCATAGTATGCTCACGCATTGATCTTGTACAGACAAACATTGTAGAATTGCATGCTTTGTGACTATCTCTTTGATATGGCATGCTTGTGTGAATTAGTGTTTGTATGTTTCTATATTTTTATATTTAGACTTGAATATGCTCTATTATGATTCCTTATTGAGTTCCGATCATTTCGGTTACTCATTCATAAGGTTTCAAGTCCAAACGATGTAGCTACGCTACTTTTCGTTCTCATTCGTTGAGTTGACTTCATCATCATTTTCTGAGATGATTTCTCAACCATTTTTCAAATTTGTATAGTCTTTGTCATGCGTGAGGGAGTCACGATTCATAATCCAAAAACGGATTCAAAATCAGAGTTCGGATGCCCAAGATATAGCTGAAGAACGTGAGAGTGTGCGAGGGAGATGAGAGTGGCCAAGAGGCCACGTGAGCCACCCCGTGAGGGAGGCCGTGGGGCCCACGGCCAGAGACTCTCTCTGGCCCCGTGAGGCCCACACGTCCCCCATAGGGTGGGTGACATGGCCCTCTCTTATTGGCCCTGAAAACTCTTCTCTTCCTCCTTTTAATCACTTCTCTTTCCCTCCAAACATTTGAAGATTTTTGAAGAACACTTGAACATTTCTGCAGAATTTTCTTCAATTTTAGTTTTAATATTTTGATCATATCTTTCTCATACGAACTCAAAATCAATCGATTCAAAAGCCAAAATTGTTGGTCTTGAGGAGAGCTACAAATCCCAAGTATTTCCAGAGGGAGCTGACTTCATCATTGTTCCCAACAGCTTGATCTTCAGTACGAGGTCAAGGTTGTTTGTTCAACTTCTTCTTTTTCAATTTCATCTTTGATCATCTCTTGATTCTTACTATTTGATTGATGAAATTTGTTGAGAAGTATGTTAGATCATATGCTAGGGGTGTTTGATCATTTGTCAATTGAGTTTTAGCTTTGAGATTTTTCTTGAACATATATGTGCTAAACTTGATTTTGTTTGAAATTGATTCTAGAAAATGTATATATGATATGTCTCATATTATTTTCTAGGTTTTATTTCATGATCTAAGAACTAGGTTTTTTAGTGTGATATATTGAATATTCATACCTTGTTCTTATTGATTTACATGTCTTGATTTCTAGATAACTTTGTGATTGTGTATTGGAAGCATTCTAGATTGTCATTAAACATGTACTTTTGCTTGATTGATTATCTTGCTTGATTGATCATCTAGCTTAATTTGTTTTGTGTTTGCATCACTTGCATCACATAGATCATAGCCTTGCATTAGGTTGAAGTCTCTAGCAAAGTGAGTGAAGCTTTGTGGATAGAGCAAGGAAGTCTTGATTAGAGTCGGGAGGACTCAGATAATCAAGCAAGGAAGACTTGTCTAGGGTCGGGAGGATCCGGATTGGCAAGCAAGAAATCTTCCTAGAGACGTGAGCGTCTTGGATAGGAAATTGCTTTCTAGAGGTGTAGGATACATCTCGGATAGGAAGTAGGCTTGGTGATTCACTAGCCTGAGGGTAGATTAGGAGTTGATAGCTTGAGCAGATATCATGAGTTGGTAGCTTGAGTGTGTAAGTCCTTTTTCACATAGTGGATTGCTTTGCCGGTGGTTGTGGTATCAACCCGTGGATGTTTCCTCTTTGAGGTTTTACCACGTAAAAACACTTGTGTTCATTTTTTTTTTCTTATCTTCCATATCTTACGTTGATTGCATATCTTGTAAATTGATTAACTCTTGTATTAGTGAAATCAATTCATTTGCTAAATCTAATCATGCATTTTCTTTGTTATATTCCACATTATTTTTAAATTGGAAGAATTTGGAGCCTATACCTATTCACCCCCCCTCTAGGTATATTTACACTACTACTTAAGGGAAATTTCATTCCCGCTACCAAGAATTGACCAGTTGGTCGATGCAACAGCCGGACATGAAACGTTGAGCTTCATGGATGCATACTCAGGATATAACCAGATAAAAATGCACAAGCCAGATGAGGAGAAAGCAGCGTTCACCACAGATCAAGGGTTATACTGTTACACAGTCATGCCATTCGGCCTGAAGAACGCTGGAGCAACATACCATCGCTTAGTCAACAAAATGTTCGCCAGACAGATAGGAAGAAATATGGAGGTTTATGTTGACGATATGCTGACCAAAAGCATCACAGCAGATAAGCATATAGATGACTTGAGGGAGACATTCGATGTGTTGGTAAGGTATGGAATGAAGTTGAATCCAGCAAAAATGCGTGTTCGGCGTACCATCTGGAAGGTTTCTCGGATATCAAGTGCATCAAAGAGGAATACAGGTGAACCCTGAAAAAATCCAAGCATTGGCAAAAATGGTTTCGCCAAGAACTTTGAAGGACGTCTAAAGACTCACGGGGTGCCTAGCATCGCTGAGCAGGTTCATAGCTAAATCAACAGATCGATGCCTACCATTTTTCAAAGCTCTAAAGAAAGGAAAGGGAGTCGAGTGGAACGAGGATTGTGAAAGGGCTTTCCAAGCTTTGAAAGATTACCTCGGGCAAGCACCGCTGCTATCAAAACCAGAAACAGGAGAAACACTATACATATACTTGTCCGTCTCTAAAGCAGCCACAAGTTCTGTGTTGGTAAGACAGGAGGAGGGGGTCCAGAAACCAATATACTACACCAACAAAGCACTGTTACCACGGAAACCAGGTACTCGCCAGTCGAAAAAATGGCACTCGCTCTAATAACAGCAGCGAGGAAGTTAAAGCCATATTTCCAGGCTCATAAAATCGGAGTATACACCAAATGCCCACTGAAATTAATTCTGTAAAAACCAGAAGTATCCGGTCGATTAACGAAGTGGGCGATCGAGTTAGTTAGTGAATTTGATGTAGAGTATCTTCCAAGGACAGCAATTAAAGCCCAAGCGGTGGCAGACTTTGTAGCAGAATTCATCGAGCCAAGCATGGAGGTGGAGCAAAATAAGAAAGTATTCAAATGCAACTCCGCATTGACGGGTCGTCAAACACGCACGGCAGCGGGGCAGGGATAGTGGTGTCAACCCCGGAAGGAGATTCAGTCGAATGTGCCTTGCGTTTTGACTTCAAAGCTACTAGCAACCAAGCTGAATACGAGGCACTCACAGCAGGATTAAAGGTTTGCACAGTCCTAGGGGCAGATAAGGTGGAAATCTTCAGCGACTCTCAAGTTGTTGTCAATCAGGTGTTAGATGAATACCAGCGAGAGATGAAAGCATGATCGCTTACCTGGAATTAGCAATGGAGCTACTGGAAAGATTCAAAGAATATAGAATTGTTCAGGTCCCCAAGAAAACGAGCAGGCGGACGCCTTGGCCAAGTTGGCATCCGCCACAATCAACATCTGGCCCAAAACTATTTCTATGATCCGCCTACTGCAGCCAAGTATAGTCAAATTGAAGGAAGTTGGGGCAGTCTTTGGTGAGAGAGACAGCTAGATTACACCAATCAAAGAGTACCTCGTCAATGATGTACTCCCAAGTGATCCATTAGAGGTAAAAAGATTAAAGTACAGAGCTACGAGATATTCAGTACTCAATGGAGAACTGTACAAAAGGGGGGACTCAAGGGCACTGCAGAGATGTGTTGGGCCCGAAGAAGCAGAAGGTATCCTAAGAAGCATACATAGTGGAAACTGTGGGAATCACGCTAGGGGTGTCAGCCTAGCCCACAAAACATTAAGACAGGGTTTTTATTGGCCAACACTATTCGCCGACGCTAAAAGGGTGGTAGAAAGATGCGAGGCGTGTCAAAAAATTGCCAATAACATCCGCCAACCACCTGAACTGTTGCAGAGTATTACCTCGCCTTGGCCATTCGCCATGTGGGGAATTGACTTGATCGGCCCAATGCCAAGAGCAGCTGGAGGAGCGAAGCACGCTATAGTAGCCGTGGATTACTTTACGAAGTGGGTAGAAGCCGAACCATTGGTACATATAACATAAGCAAACACTATAAGCTTTGTGAAGAAAAATATCCTATACAGATTCGGGATACCAAACACCATCATCACGGACAATGGGACCCAATTCGATGGCAAGAAATTCAGGGAGCTGTGTGACAAGTATGGCATCAACAACTACTACGCCTCCCCAGTACATCCGCAGACGAATGGCCAAACTGAAGCAGTGGACAAGATCATAAAACACAACTTGAAAGCCAAATTGGGGCGAAAAAGGGTAACTGGGAAGATAAATTACCACAGGTACTCTAGGCATATCGAACCACAGAAAGGGTTCAACAGGTGAGACCCCATATTCCATGGCTTACGGAGCTAAAGCTGTCATTCCCGTGGAAACATCTTTCTCTTCGCCAAGGATACAACTCTTTCAACCGAAACTCAACATTGATATGTTAAAATGCGGTCTGGATGAATTAGAAGAAAGAAGAGAGCACACAAATAAGAAACACTGTGTACCAACAGAGGGTAGCAAGATATTACAACTCACATGTGCGTGAAAGGAGGTTCGTGCTTGGCGACTTGGTGCTGAAAAGGGTGAACCCAGGAACAAGAGACAAAGCTGAAGGATCACTTGCAGACAAATGGGAAGGGCCCTATCAAATTACAGGCATAGCTGGTCACGGGGCATATCGCATTACTCGAGAGGGTTTAGGCGAACTACCTCGGCCATGCAATGCGCAGTACTTGAAGATATATTACCCTTGACATTTTTCGTTGCTTTTAGAATTTATTTCAACCTTTTTATTTTTAGGCAGTTTTTGTTTTAGCATTTTTTCCCTATGACTATGTTAACAAAAGTTGCAGGAAGTATTCAATAAAGAGTAATTTATTACTGAGAATTCATGATTTGACTCGCTAGTTACAAAGGGCATTCGTCGTCGTACGCCACTACCATCGCGTAAAAACAAGTTTCATACTCGCAACAATGAGAACTGGCGAGAAAAATAAAAACCCAAGTTATAAAAATCGGCGATCGCCACTACGGGAAAAATAAAGTCCCTAGAGAGGCAAGAAACACCTAATCAAAAATATACATGAATCTCAAACGAAGGGAGTCGAGAAAGCCAGTTGAAAACAAAAAAGACAAGCAAAGAGCAAAGAGGGAGACGTCCCAATAATATGCTGAAACTCAGCAATGGCAACTGAATAAATAAATAACATGTTAAAAACTTGGTGTATGGTCGGATACGTCCTGACAAACACTGAGTATGCCAAAACTCAGCAATGGCAGCTGAATAAAGCTATAAAATATGTTAAAAACTTGGTGTATGGTCGGATACGTCCTGACAAACACTGAGTACGCCAAAACTCAGCAATGGCAGCTGAATAAAGCTATAAAATATGTAAAAAACTTGGTGTATGGTCGGATACGTCCTGACAAACGCTGAGTACGCCAAAACTCAGCAATGGCAGCTGAATAAAGCTAAAAGTATGTTAAAAACTCGATGAAACACCGAGTAAGCCGAAAACTCAGCAAAGGCAGCTGAACAAAATAAAGCTAAAAAGAGCTATTAGCTTATAAAATAAAATCATTTACAATTACAGGTGCAAAAAGGTATAGATATTTACAATCAAAGATCTAATCTCAACTAGCTGCAGGAGGACCCTCGCTGTCTTCTTCATCTTCGATCTCCTCTTCAGAAGGCCAGGTAATTTCTTTTTCCCCATCCGGCATGAAAGGCCCATAATCCCTACCGGCAACAGGACCCAAATCGGGTTCAGCACCAGAACCAGAAAAGCTGCCCTTCTGACCGGAGTAGTAAGTGTTGAAGGCACGCTTACTGGGAATTTCTAAATGTATGGGATGAGGCTCAATCCTATTATAACGGCAGGGGGCTTTCCATTGTTTTATCTGTTCTTTAATCGAACCCACTCCTCTGGCCATATGCTGTTGAAGAGACCTGTCAAAACGCCTTAAAGCCTTTTCATTCGAATGGTCCTTCATGGCGAAGAACTTCTTCGACTGCCTCATGCCTCGTTAAAACTCGCGCAGCAAAAGTGCATCGTAGGCAGGGGATCTCTTGAAATGATCAACTGCCTCAGCCTCCAGTACAGCCTTTAAATTGTCAAAGATGAGTTCACGCGAAGACAACTGATTGCACAAACCCAGTGCCTTACGTTCAGCTTTTTCCTTAGCCTCCTCAGCTAGCCGCTTAGCTTCCAAATGTGCTGCAAGGGATTCTTGGCTAGCAGACAACTGCTCCTTCAGTGAGCGAACCTCCTCCTCAGCAGCAGATAATTTCTCTTCGGCAGATATTTAAGTAGACAGATGACCATCTGCAGACTCTTTAGATGAGCGAGATGTTGAGCATAAGATTCTTCAGCAGAAAGCTTCTCGGCAGCCAAAATAGAAGCCTGCTCTCGCAAACGTTTGATTTCCCTGGAAACTTTGTTCCTATATTTATAGTTCTCAGCCAACTCAGACATCATCTAAAAAGAGAAACATCCGAATTAGAAAATAAATATAAAATACATATATAATAGGATTGCGGCGAGAAGCATACCAGAGAGTGGCAGTTAAAGAAAAACTCCATCTTCCTGTTGCAGGGTTTGCCTTTAACATGCTCCCAGCCCTCGCTAATGTACACGTCATTATTGATCAAATGCGAGCAAACCTCGGTAGCCGAAAAATCAGAGAGAGATACTGTTCCTTCATCGGCTTCATTTGATCCCACGGGAGGGGCTTCATGAGCAACACCTGAGCCAGAGGCAGAACCCCCAGGTTGCTTCGATGGTCCTGGTCGATCAGTCGATTCTGACCGACCAGACGGTTGAGGATGACCTGAAGAAACATTTGGCTCACCCATGGCCACCGGAGATGAGGCCACTCGGGACGGAAAGACTGTTTGGGGCGGAGTAGAAGCAGGGACATGTAATTCATTAACTTCCTCAGAGGAAGGCACCACTGCATTTGCCCCTTCAGCAGGACCCTCGTGGGTAGCCGTTTGAGCAGAGGGAGTTTCGGCGAGTACCGGTTCATCAGCACCCTCCTCATCCGAAGAGACAACGTATTACACAACCCTTGACGCCCGTTTTGGGAGTCGAGCAGCATAGTCAGGAGTACCCTTAACTGGGCGTTTATCTCTACTGGCTTTAGGGGCCAGGTCACTCGTAGGATCAAGAGGAGTCTCAAGGACATCCGCATAAAAAATAGGGATGTCGCTGACCACCCCCCCCCCCCCCCCCCCCGGCGAGAAACGCCAACTTTCTCTTTACCTTTACGGCTGGGGGTAGTCGCAGCAAGAGTATTCGCAACAGCCTCTGTATGCACTTGGGGCTACCCCGATTCGACCCCTCCCTCAGTAATATCACCAGCTTCCTCGCCATCTGAGGGATCGCCACCATCCAGGCTAGCAATTCCTTCCTTTGACAAACCAGCAGCGTGTCTTTTACTGGCAGCCTCAGAATTCTTCACTGCCCGGGCTTGCAAGTCATAGATAGTATCAAAGTCACACACTGCAAGACAAATCACCAAGTATTAGCAATGGAAAAAGCAAAACTATAAAACTAAAAGAAAGCAGGTAAAACTTACGGCGTGGAAGTCTGGCGAGTAGGCGTGAAAAAAGCCGCTGAGCAATCATTTTATCCTCGTCCAAAAGAAATGGACGGCCCCTTTCATCTAGAGGGAGGACAGCCGCAGTAGCGAGATGAGATATCTCTTCGTCTAACAAAACGGGGACGGCCTTCGACCAAGTGTCTGGAGAAGTGAAGTGCCTAGGAACTTTCTTCGCCGCGAGATTTAAGCGACCACGGGCGGACACGTCTCTACCCCACTTGCCGCCAACGAAGAACCAGCTGTTCTTCCCTTTTATTTGAGGTAGGAAAACCCCAAATAAATCCTTTCTTCTTCTCATCACCAGAAATCTCTACTTGTCCAGGGTTCGTCACACCCTCTGGGATCCAATTCTCCCGGGCGAAGAAAGAAAAAAGTAAGTTCCACTGTTGCCCGCCTGCCTTAAGGTGTAGAAATGGTGAATCTCGCGAGCGGGTAGGGTGTTCATAACCTTTCAACTTCCACATTAAACCCAAACACATAAGAATCCTATAACTATTTGGGGCAAGTTGAGCGGGTGCAATTCGAGCCTCCGCAAGAAACCTGGCGATGAAAGGCTGAAAAGGAAGGGTTACCCCACAGCTGAGCATGGCACCATAAATGGCGACCGCATTTTCGGGAGGATTCCATGTTGCTCGATTACCAGGTAGCATCAAAGTCACTGAGTCTGGAATTTCAAAGCGACTCCTATACTTGCGAAGCTCATCCTCGCCAACCACATTAACTTCGGTGTCAAAGGAACACGGACGATCTAACGAGAAATGTAGCCTATCTCGTTGATGGTCCTCAACATCAAAATCAACAGTTGTGTTACGCATCCAGTAGGGACTCACGAGGAACCCTAGAGGCGCGTCGTCTGCTGCCACCTGGTTTAGAAGATCTTGGCATACTGGAGAATCACTATCGGAGGACGAAGGAGGAGAAATGTTAGGAACAAAATCATCTTCAGAAGATGGAACGTAAACAGAAATTGGGACCGGAGAATCCGGGTGAAAATTATGAATCAAAGATTTGATTTTGTCCGCAATACATTTGTCACCAAGCTCTATAGCTTGCATCATTTGATTAAAAAGAGAACGTAAAGAGGGATCCATGAAAACTCACCAGAAAAACCCTAGGTTCGGAGAATGAGCAGGAGATTTGGATGCCAAGAAATAAGCACGATCGAGTTCAAGGTGAGCCGTCCGACAATGAAATAAAATAGAAGAAATTTATGGCAGAAATTTCTAAGGGAGAAGAATGAAAGACAATGAAGGAACTCTGTTTTGAGAGAAAGAAGAGATTAATGGAGATTTAAGAGGATAAAGGAGAAGGAGAAACGTTTGAGCATTAAAAAGAGGGAGTTTTCAAAATTTAAAAAGTCAGAATAAGATGTTGTTAAGGTGAACGACGGTCACGGTGAACAGCTGCAATGACACCCATCAAACGACGGACATGTGGCACCTCGGGGATAACCAAGCAGTCAAAACATATCTTCACTTTTCAAGTAAGCGGAAGTGTCAGAGTTTGTGTGGCCAAGAATAAAAGCTTGCATCGGAAGGATTAACTAATAAATTCCACACGTGGTAAAAATGAAAAGAGGGGGAATTATTTACAAAGCGCGCCGGAATCTTAAAAGCATGGATATAAATACTGCTCGCGAAGGCAAACGAATTGGAAGATTAAGTCATTCGCTCGGCTTGAAGTATTTATGGGGGTATTGTTGTATGTATAATTCCGCCAAGTAGACACGTCATTAAGGGAGTCAATAAATGCTGAAAAAAAGGTTGCCACGTCACTCGTTGACTAGGTCAAAGGAAAAACGTGGACCATCAATATGTTAGTCTTAAATCAACAATTCAAGGGTGTAGTCGCCAGAGCCAAGATATGTACTCGCCAAAGTCAGAAACATGGTCGCCGAAAGGTAATACCCAGAAGTGGGGGTGTTCGCTGAATCAGCGTACTAGGCACGAACCGACTCGGCGAAAATACAGGAAATCCTAACCCGAAGCAACGTGGGATTCCCAATACAAGTCCAAGGGGAATCCTACTACCAAAACGGTGAAGACCAAAGGGAAAACCCTAATTATTATGTATAAATAGAACCACCTATCCCACGTGGAAGGGGTTCGAAAACCTAGAGAGAAAAGAGCAATTGTATGAGAGATCTAAGTGTGTAACAAAACAATAAGCCTAGTATTATTTTTCTGCCCTCAAGGGCGCCATGGTTTTTTCCCATTAAAGGGTTTTCCACGTAAAATCTGTCTCTTGCATGCATTGATTATTCTTTCGTTTTACATTGAATTGATATAATTGTTGAGTGTGTGGCAATCCAAATTTCACCGTCAACAGTACCAAAAAGCAAGTTCTTAGCAAGGGAACAATTTGTATTCCCGGATTGCCTATGTAAGGTTCCCATTTGTTGATTGGCTCATTTCATGGACAAACCACTTGTTGGGGATTCTTTGTAAGGGTAGCTTAGGTGTGTTGTTATTGCTCAAGCCCTTTGAAGACCTCATTCTCGATAAGCACCGAAGGTAAATCTCTATGTGCTTACTTGTCTTGAAGAGATAGTTGCACACACTCACAACTCATGCATATGTTTAATCCTTGTATGTTGTGTGTCTTATTTGTGTGCTTTAATGTTCTTTTACATCTCTTCTTGCATGTTAGTTTGATTGCATCTTGCATATCCAATTGCCTTGTCATGCTTAGACTTAGGATTGCATGTTTGCATTGGGCACTTCCAAAAGCTCTACAGAAGCGCTGTACGAACAGCACCCATTGAGCGCTATTCAAACCTGATCAATTTTAATCGGTCGCTATTGAGTCGCTGTTGGGGCGTGTATAAAGCGCTCTACGTACAGCGCCCCTCTGTTTTCCGAGAGAACAGAGGTGGGGCGCTGTACAGGTGCTGTACAGAAGCGCTCTACATATAGCGACCAAGGCAAAATATTAGGCCAACTTATCAAAACGACCTCACTTTGATTTGGCCCCCTATATATATGCCACTTTGACTTTAGGTCAATTAAGAGAGTTCATATTCAGATTTCATACTTAGGATATTTTCAAAGAGAAGAAAAACTCTAAGAACTCATTTTTATTAACTCAAACACTTTTTCATGATCATCAATCATCATCTAGCATCATCTTTGATCATCTAGATGTCATCTTACATGGATTCTTCATCATACTTTGCTTGGTAAGCTTTTCACTAATATCTTACATATTTTGTGTTTTCTTAACAAGCAATCTCATTTTATTACTTGTATGATTTTCATATATCTTTTGATACAAGATTGAGATTAGTGTGATGTATGTTTGAGAAGTTGTATTGTGATAGCTAATTAGGTTTTGTGCTTAATCTTGATTGGCTAAACTATTTGACATGTCATTTAGTTTTTAATATCTATAATTGTTCTAATTGCATATTAATCATCTTAGATAAGCATATAGGGTTTCCCTTGCTCTATGTTGCATTTGGATATTCATATTCACTTAGGGTGTTATTCTCTTCATTGAGAAAGTAAGTCTTGTGTGTAGCTTCCGGGATTAGGTTGCTTAGATCGCAAGCAAATTGGACTAGGTTCACTCATACCGGGATTAGGTAGGTGTGTGATTACTTCCGGGATTAGGTTGTAATCGTTTTACACATTTAGTAGATTCAAGGTTCGAGTGTGGCTTACTTACTAGCCCGTGGTTTTTCCCGTGAGGGTTTCCACGTAAAAATCAAGTGTTTTAATTTCCGCATTTTATACTTGATTTATTGCTTTATCTATTTAGGGGTAATTTCATAATTTTAACTTAATACGAAAAAATTGGGTAATAAGTTTAAAATCTATTCACCCCCCTCTAGATAGTTTCATACACACCGTGCTATAATTTGTTTCAGCCTAAACTTCGCAATACTTTGTATGTTGATGGGTTACAACAAGCTAACTTGATAAGCATTACTCACTTGTGTGAAATTTTTAAAGAAGTTAGCTTTAACAAAGATGTGTGCACTATAATTGATAAAAAGGGCAATGTTGTCCTAAGTGTCAAAAGGTCTATAGACAATTGCTATTGTCTTGAGATATCCTCTAACTTGCAACATAGCAAATGAGTGCAACAAGCTTGATTTGTGGCATCAACGTTTAGGTCACATGAATTTAAAGATTTGAAAAAGCTTGAAAAACATGGCATTGTTAGAGGTCTTCCTAATCTTGGTAAAAAGCTTGAGGTGGTTTGTGAACCTTGCCAATTAGGTAAGCAAACCAAAGTGCCTCATAAGAAAAATTCTTACATAGCTACCAAGAGACCTTTAGAACTTGTGCATATGGACCTAATGGGGCCAATTCAAACCGAGAGCATTAATGGCAAAAAGTACATTTTTGTATGCGTTGATGACTTCTCTAGGTTTACTTGGGTTTATTTTCTTAGAAACAAGACCGAGGCTTTTGATTACTTTAAAAAGTTTTGTAATCAAGTTCAAAATGAAAAAGGTATTGGTATCAAGAAAATATGTCGCATTAGGAGTGATTATGGGACGGAATTTGAAAATGCAAAATTTAGTGAGTTTTGTGATGGTTTAGGGATTTCTCATGAGTTCTCCACACTAGAACTCCTCAACAAAATGGTGTGTTGAGAGGAAAAACCGTGTCTTGCAAGAGATGGCTAGGGTCATGCTCAATAGAAAGAAAGTCCCTAGAAACCTATGGGCCGAGGAGGTCAATACCGCTTGTTATGTGTCTAATCGTGTTTTAAGAGGCTCGGCACAAAACAAACGTCCTATGAGCTATGGAAGGGCAAGAAGCCCAATGTGAGTTACTTCTACACTTTTGGGAGTAAATGTTATATTTTGAATGATAGAGATCACTTAGGAAAGTTTGATGCTAAAAGTGATGTTGGTCTCTTTTGGGTATGCTATTAATAGTCGTGCATATAGAGTCTTTAACTTGACTACTAAGACTATCATGGAGTCTATCAATGTGAAGATAGATGATCTTAGCATGCTTAATTTGTGTGATGATAATGGTGTCAATGAACCTAAAGAAAACATGTTGAATGACACTAAAACACCTATTGATGTGGCTAGTAGTGTTTCTAGTCAAGATGATGAAATGATAGTCATGTTGAAGTTGTAAGTCAAGGGTTGGAAAATGCTTTAAATGATAATCAACAAAATGACCAAGTTGTTGAACATTCTCACCCAAGACTTAGAAACTTACACTATCAAGAAGACATCATAGGTGATTTAAATGAAGGGGTTAGAACAAGAAATCAAATTGCTAACCAAATTCTATGCTTGCTACACTTCTCAAATTGAACCAAAAATATTAATGAAGCAATTGTTGATGAATATTGGGTTGGGGCTATGCAAGATGAACTTAATCAATTTGAGAGGAATGAAGTGTGGTCCTTGGTTCCTAGACCCAAAGATATAAATGTAATTGGCACTAAATGGGTGTTTAGGAATAAGACCGATGAAAGTGGCAAGATTGTGAGGAATAAAGCTAGACTAGTGGCTCAAGGTTACACTCAAGTGGAGGGTGTTGACTTTGATGAGACGTTTGCCCGGTTGCTCGTCTCGAGTCCATTAGACTTTTGTTGTCCATTGCATGCATTAAAAAGTTCAAATTATTTCAAATGGATGTCAAAAGTGCTTTCCTCAATGGATACCTTCAAGAAGAAGTGTATGTTGAACAACCTAAGGGTTTTGTAGACCCACACTCTCCTAATCATGTGTTTAAATTGAAAAAGGCTCTCTATGGCCTTAAACAAGCTCCAAGAGCTTGGTATGATAGGTTGACTCAATATCTTATTGACAACCAATATAGGAGAGGTGGCATTGATAGAACTTTGTTTATCAAACATCATGATCATGATATTTTTGTTGCACAAATATATGTTGATGACATTGTTTTTGGGTCTACTAATAAAACCAAGGTTGATGAATTTGTAGTGTTATGTCAAGTGAATTTGAAATGAGCATGGTGGGTGATTGAATTATTTTCTAGGAATGCAAGTAAAGCAAACTAGCATGGGCATAATGTTGAATCAATCTAAATATGCTAAAAATCTAGTTAAGAGATTTGGCCTAGAAAATGGAAAAGATTTTGAAACCATGAGCACCACTTTAAAACTTGACAAGATGAAAAAGGGAAAAGTGTTGACCAAAGCCTTTATAGAAGCATGATAGGTAGTCTACTTTACCTAACGGCTAGTAGACCCGACATTTGCTTTAGTGTAGGCTTGTGTGCTAGATTCAAGCAAATCCCAAGGAATCTCACTTAAAAGCCGTCAAGAGGATCATTAGGTACATCAAAGGAACTCATAGTCTTGGTCTATTCTATTCATTTGATACCAATGATATCCTTGTAGGCTATTGTGATGCGGATTGGGCGGGAAACATAGATGACCGAAAAAGCACATCGGGCGGTTGCTTTTATGTTGGTAATAACTTGGTTTCTTGGTCAAGTAAGAAACAAAATTCGGTTTCCCTTTCCTCTTCCGAAGCCGAATACATTGCGGCCGGAAGTGCTTGCACACAATTACTTTGGATGAAACAAATCCTTAAGGATTATGAGATAGAACAAGGAAAAATGACACTTATTGTGATAACTTAAGTGCCATTAACATCTCTAAAAATCCGGTTCAACACTCCCGCACAAAACACATAGACATTAGGCATCATTTCATTAGAGACCTAGTTGAACATTCTATTGTTACTCTAGAGCATTTGCCTACTAAAAATCAACTTGCGGACTTGTTCACTAAGCCCTTGGACAAAGAGAGGTTTAAAACTCTTAGAATGTCCATTGGCATGATTTGTGTTGATTGATGTCTTTGTGTGATTGTGAGTGGCTTGATGAGCAAAACTTTAATTGAATATCATTGTCTTTGAGAGCTACTCACTTGAGAAGTAATGATCTTTAACAAATATCTTTTATTGTTTCTAGATCATGCACTTGAGCTTGAAAATCTTATTTTGAAAAGTGCACTAATGCTTCTCTTGTATGTTTTAGTTTGAGTTTTTGTGGT